>APFE030169346.1:2633-104196 GCA_000404065.3 Pinus taeda
GATGCTTGACAACCACATGCAGAAAGTGTCATTCCTGAAGATGAATTTGAAGAGTGCTCCAAATGGATGTTATGCTTCCTCATTGCTGCTTCCAAGGCTTCCATCTTCTTAAAGCATTTAGATTCTAAGTGGCTATCTCGATTACAAAAGTTGCAATGTCTATCAGTCTTCTTGCCTTTGTTTTTATTTGCCTTATCATTCTGGTGAAATGATTTTTCATTTTGAGGCTGAAATTGCTTAGGACCCTTATTTGGTTTAGGACCATTCCTTTTAGGATACGACTTCTTAGGATTATTTGAATTTGGTTACTGTTGGGCGGCTAACGCTTTCTTAGAAGCATTTCCAAGATTAAGAAGACCAAGGTGTAAGAGTTTTTCTTGTTCTCTTATTAAAAAATCACAAAAAGAATCAAAGGAAGGGGACTTGTAGGTTTGTCCTTGAGAAATGAAGGCTTCTCTTGTAGAATGGAAGGTGGAAACAAACACAGAGTAGGCTGGTCCAAACTTAGTAAGAATGGAATAGATAAGGTTACTGTCTTCTTTCTTAACCTTAACACCTTCCAAGAGAAGTCTAAGGGTCTTGAACTTGGACAAAAAATCTTCAATGCAAGAAAAATTATTGGGGTCCAATGTTCATTTTTTATTCCAAAAACTTTAGTAATATGTTTCATTGCTTCATCAAGAATATCAAGTTCTGCAATATGGAATCTAAGATTTGGAGAAATAGACATCCCTATCAACCCACGTGCTTGATCTTGCCTATTTTCCCATTTAGCTGCCTTCTCTTCATCTTCCAGTTTGGTTTCTTGGCCTGTGGCTATTCTGTAAAGACCTTTACTTCTAAGTAAATCCACAATGTAGGATCACCATTGGAAGTAGTTGGTGCTATCAAGAATAACTTGCCATGGAATTTCCATTTTAACAGAAAACTGAAGCTATATATGCTGAAACTAAGTGTTCCAATGGAAAGATCTCGAAAAATTAGGCTAGTTCAAAAAAACGGCATCTGGATGAAGAAGTTATGGCTTTTTGAAGAAAAGTTGATGAAGACGTTGACAAAGTGCGGGAATGTGTGGAAATGAATGATAATGTTAAAAAAAATCTGCCCACTTTCCAAAGTTAATCTAATTAGCTCAACAAAAAGGAGACTTGAACTCAAGACCTCTACTCCCATAAATTAGCTTTGGACCATGTGAGCTAAACTAAAAGTTTAGTAATTTTTGGAAAAGAGGAAGGGTTTTTTTTTTTTTTTTTGTAGTCACTGAAGCTTTGGGTTGCGTGCTTGCTTGAGAAAAATCTTTTTCCCTACAAAACAAAAAGCACAAAACCCAACATAGACATAAAAAAAAAACAAACCTTACGGCTTGAAGTTAGCTTTACCCGGAAACTAAATATTTTCCTCAATGTTTCTGATTTTCCGAGATCACACTAAAGCGCAGCGGAAAAGAGCATATGCATGATAAAAATCCTTCCTCTCTATTTTTGGTTTGCCCAGATTGCACAAAGTCACAGGGCAAAGAGCATAAGCAGAAATGAAAGGTATAGATCCGGTAATAAAAAAAGAAGCTAAATAAATCAAAATAATAAACATAGAGAAAATAAATAGAAACTACAAATAAACACTGTATACCTCCAGATCTTAAAAATGATGTAGCTAGGGCTACCAGAAACCTTTTCGCATGAAACAAAATGGGTTCTTCACTGGAACAGATGCTCCTAACAAAATAGAGCAGTCCTCTCGGCCTGAAAGTTGTCAGAAACAGTAGATCTAGGAAACGAAAGTCGGATGCAGTTCTACTGGCTTCAGATTTGGATCACCAACAGACGCGGCCCTCAAATAGCTTTGATACCATGTAGGGATTTACAGGGTAAGTTCCTCGGATAGAACACCAAAGGACACCTTTCACAAACAGATAACAAATCAATACACCAGTATTTTTGACGTGGTTAAAACCCTCAAAGAGGGAAACAATCCACGGCCTGAGCCAACGCGGCCACTTTAGGAAATTTATTAATAAAAGAATGAAATTTTACATAAGCTTCTCTCATGAACAGTTAACTTACAAATGACCCTCCATGCTCTTTAAATAGAGATCATGGACCAATCAAGTGTTAAGCCACAGATCAAGTGTCGGTAATACCAAGGATAGAATGAACCTCGGATCACTACATATCGTGACCGTTGGATTGTAAGTTACAAAAGTACATAGTAAAGAAACAAACTTTACCTAACTCTACATTAGACCAAGTTATACTTAACTATTTCCTATGTGTCGGAATATCCTAACAGAATCATTCACATAGGAGGTCATATTTCCATAACATTTAGTGCCACAATGGATGTGTCACATCTCGCTATTGTTTGTCAAAAACAATTTAACCATGATAGTTTCAAAATTTTCCTCAGGAAAAAACTCACTGAGGGTAGAGAGATAGAGTTAATCTCAGATTTTGCAAAAACATGGGAAATACTACATTGTAAAAGTGCAAGTTTGATTCTATTACCCTGTAAAACTCTGTAATCTTAACGTTACATCCCCCCATTGAAAAATAATTACTTTCTACATCTAGATATGGTCAACACCTATAACTATGGTTAGGAAACCTCATTGTTTTTCATTTTAATGACCTGATCCTTATGTTGAAAAATCATTACTTTCAACGTATAACTATGGTTGGAAAACCATAAACTGTTTTCCGTTTTAATAATTTGGATACCACTAGAAGAGAGAATTGGAATGGGATTTTCGTCTAATCCTTAGCAACGATTTTAAGAATCAAAATGAAGATTCTCAGACATAGAATTCCTCATTGCAAATATTTTACATGTTTTTAATAGAAAACATCAATGTTTTGCGTTTTAGTTACCTAGATAAGAGTCTTAATTTCTATACAATTGTGCATTTATGTTGTTTTAGACCTTATAGTGGCCATTGCACTCCATACATGCATGTTGAACTTGTAAAATGAATGGGTGTTCCTTTCTCAGGTAGAAGATGCTTGAATGCTAAACATGTTAGAATATTTGAAGACATCATAGTGCACAAAACAATTATGCATGTGGAACTGGAAAATGAATGAGACTTCCTTTCTCAAGCATGAATAATAAAATCACTAGAATTTTTTAACACATTCGTATTTTGCTTTCAGTAACCTAGATACCACTACAGTCAGGATATTTTCAAAGGGATTAATCTAATCCTTATCAACTATTTCAAGAACCAAATCAATATTTTTATACAAGGAGGCCCTTCATACAAATATTTTACATGTCTCAAGAAAACCTCTACTTTTGCAATTTAGTTACCTAGATGCAAGCCTTAATGTCTATAATGATATGCATTTGTGTTGCTTCAAACTTTGAAGTGGACATTGCACTTCCTAAACGCATGTGGAACTGAAACTTCCTACATTGCACTTCCTAAATGCACTTCCTACACTGCAAATTATTTCCACATATATAAAAACCTAAAGGAGCTCTTCTAATGAATTGGTCCAGGAAAATGGATGGAGATTTTGGCTGACATGCAAATACCCCTACCCAACTTAGGTTACATATAAGCAAGGCAAAATACCAATCTAATCTTATAATCATGGATGACCAAATAAATATTTTTAAACATTAAAAATAAAACTCTAAAAAAACAAAGCATAATTAACTAGAAAATACAATGGAATCCAAACCATGTAATTAGGAGAAAAACCCAAAGATAAATTGAAAATCATGTAAATACCTACCTAGTGTAATATAGCCATAAGAGCCTACTATTGTAGACATGCATTCTGAAGTACCAGAATCCTGCAAAGACTTGTCAAGGCCAAAATCTGCAACATGAGACTATAGTCCACTTTTTACTTTGGCATAATCTAGGTCCACTAATGCCACCCTTCACACAATACTTAGACCATGCATAATTTGGATATTCCAACAGTTCATTATACTTGTTAGCTAATGAACCAGGTGTGATAAAATTATCATGAGTTTTCGAACTATCTGATATTTTTTCACTCCAGTTGGAATCCACAAGAGTTGGAACATCACGTGACCGTTTCCTTAATATAGAGGGAGTATTCGTAAAGCCCTTGGCAGCACTCTTCAGTACTGATTCTGGGCTCTTCTTATTAAACACATATACCCATGGGTTTCCAGGAGGATAAAAGAAATAACTGATGAACATTATCATTTGTGGGACACCAAGTGGACTATATTCCTGATGAAGATAGCCACATGAAATCAAAATTAACAAATGGAATATCCCAATTTGATAGATTGGGTGGCTCATAAGACAAAGACTCAAAATTTGGATTTTCTAATTGAACATCAGTATTACCAACAACATCAATTTCACAAACCATCTTCCTATTAACATCAGTTGTCATTGACAGTGGCACTAATTGGGTCATTTCATCATAGTTAGCAAGATTTAAACTCTCACTAGAAGGAAATAAAACTTGTAGAAGCTCATCATAGTGTCGTAACTCAGATGAATTACAAACACCACAATCAGTTGAAAAAGAAGATTTTTAGGAGAGATTTTTTTTTTTTTCTATAAACAAAACTACTAATAGATACACCACATGTAGCACAACAAAATGGTGACCATGAAACAAAAAAATTTGATGTGCACACTTTAGGAGAAGACATGGCCACATCATAACAACTCAAAATATGATATCCATGTAACAAAGAAGAATATTCATTCTTTGCATCAGAGCTAGGTGCTATAAAATGATACCCAAGGGAAGTAGATGCCACACAGTTTGAGAGATTGCCAGCATTAGAAAATTCCTGGGGATTGCCAACATAAAAGTTATTTCCTGAAATGACAAACTCCAAAAAACCATTCATTTGAAAAGAAGGCACAAACATTGTCACTTTGTCTTTTCCAACACCGAAAAATTTAGGCATTCCATATGCTATCAGATAAGCACTACCATCTGTGTCAAGGAAAAGAGGAAGAGGATGGTTTAGTGAATCTTTTACTTCATCAACCAATATTGTACCACTTCCAGTTTTCTTGAGATCTATATTGTTGTCTCCAAGTTGCAAAGTACTAGTTGCAATTGCTTCCATCAAGCGAGACTGGATACCAACTCTTGAAACAGATTTATGACTACATACAAATTATTGCTTTGTTACAGTTCCAGCCATCACTACATCACTAGATGTTTTTGTAGCAGCCGATAAAGAAGGCAACAGGGTTGGCTGAGCAATAGAAGAGAGACCTGATGTCAAATATGAATCTAGTAGTTTCTTTTTAATTGAGCTATTCTAATGGTTTTTTATTGAATTGTCTTTCCTGAAAACATAAAAAAGAATCCATGTGATTAGATGCCTTTAATTTGAGCAAAATGACAAAATTCAGAAATATATTACAGGATGTTTTGTCATCATAAATCAATAAAAATAACCAAACAAAATTAATTAAAAACTAGCTATAAATATGGTTCTAGTGATCAAGGTACCAAAGGTTTCTAATCAGTATGCTATGCATCTCATATTTTTAAAGGAAATATCTAAAACACTTATTTGAAGCATAATTTAGTGTTTTAATACACAAAATATCTAAAGACGACAAAAAGATAATGAATATTTCTTGTGCTACAATGAATGAGCCACATCTCTTCAGACTTCAAATTTGGTCACAACACATAACCATAAATTACTCAAAAACAATAACACATTCACAAAGAGCAAGTGCTTTGACAAAGAATCATTCAGATAGGAGGTCAAATTTCCATAACATTTAGTGCTACAATGAATGTGTCACATCTCACCATTGCTTGTAAAAACAAATTAAACCATGATAGTTTCAAAATATTCCTTAGGAAAAAACTCACTAAGGATAGAGAGAGTTAATCTCAGATTTTGCAAAAAAATGGGAAAGACTACATTGTAAAAGTCCAAGTTTGATTAACTTACTCTGCAACACTCTGTAGTCTAAATGTTATGGTCTTCCATTGAAAAATCATTACTTTCAACATATAACTACACTTAGCATCTATAATTGTGGTTAGAAAAACTAATTGTCTTGAATTTTAATGACCCGAGCCTTATGTTGAAAAATCATTACTTCCAACTTATAACTATGATTTAAAACTATAATTGTGGTTGGAAAACCATAAAATATTTTTCATTTTACCAATCCAAATACCACAAGGGAGAATTGGGATGGGATTTTCGTCAGATCCTTAGCAATCATTTTATGAATCAAAATGAAGGTTTTCAAACATGAAGTTCCTCATTGCAAATCCTATTGGGATGCATGCTACCCAGAGCTAAATAACACTTCTTCACTATTGTGTTTGAGACATCCCATTGGCTATCAATATAAAAAAAAAAGCCTTATTGGATATTAGTATCAAAACCTGCAATTATAAGCTCCTCCTTTTGAATATTAATGGAGAAGCTCCATCCACTTTAAGCAGCTAGGATGTATGCTTTACTTTAGGGAAAAAATGTAGTTATAAAGCCAAGCAGACTTTTGACACTTCTTCAAATGCAATCTCCAACAATCATCTTTCATGTGCCCTCTACACTTGCAATAATCATAGAAAGGGACATCTTCCTTAGGACACTATATCCATAATTAGGTGTCTTGGAGATTCTCTTATGTTGTGCGTTTTCATTGTAGGGCTTCTTGGTCATGCCATCTTTCACAATGGCATTTTTTGCTTCACTGTAACTAGTTCCAACAACACTATTTGGGCTTCCTCCAACTGTTTTTTTCTTTTTTTCTTTCCTGTGTAACAAACATCTTCTTAAGTGCAACTATTAAAAAATATCTCAAGAATCCACCTATGGGCTTCTTGGTCATACATTTTTTCACACTGGTATTCTTTCTTCTAGTGGAATTAGTGCCAACAACACTATTGGGATTCCTCCAACTGCTCTTATTGAGTAGCCTCCTCCTTCTCCTCCAATGAACCTATTGAGTAGCCTCCCTTCTTCATCCATCACTCTGAGCCAAATGGTATAAAGGTTGAATTCTTGGATGTATACATCTACCTTCTAATTGAATTTGTCACCCGGGGTAACCATTGTTGTTGCTCATTCCAATAGTTCATGGGTTATAACTTGTCCTTGAAAATGATATTGAAATCAACCCACATCTTAGCTTGAGTGGAAAGTGTCTACCTATGCTCAAAAATTTTTCCACTTCAGTAAAACCTTCTTCGTGTAGGAATTTACAGGGTAAGTTCCTCATACAAAACACTAAAAGGACACCGCTCACAAACAGATCACAGATCAATACACCAGTATTTTGACGTGGTTAAAACCCTCAGAGAGGGAAACAGTCCACGGCCTGCGCCAACGTGGCTACTACAGGCAATTTATTAATAAAAGAATGAAAATTTACATAAGCTTCTCTCATGCACGGTTAACCTACAAATGACCCTCCATGCGCTTTAAATAGAATTCATGGACCAATCGGGTGTCAAGCCACGGATCAAGTGTCGGTAATACCGAGGAGAGAATGAACCGTCGGATCACTACATATCGTGACCGTCGGATTGTAAGTTACAAAATGTACAACGGTAAAGAAACACACTTTACCTAACTCTATGCTAGACCAAGTTGAACTTAACTATTCCTATGTGTCGGAATATCCTAACAACAAGTACATGCACTTGCATTTAGCATTTTTAGTTTGTGTGCAAAAAATTGATTTAGGAAAATGCACTAGTGTGCTCTTTGCTCTTTGTTTGAAAGAATTCTAATCTTCTTTCCCTAGTAGCTAGGATTTTCATTGCTCAAAATAAACAAAGATTGTTTATCATTGTAGATTTCATATAGGAATTTCAAATCATCATCACGCAGTGAACCATTGAAAGGCAAACTCTAAGCAAGATCAAATTTAAAATAAATTTCAATGAACCTAACAATGCTTTGGAACTTAACGCAACATATCTAGAGGTCTAGGCTAGAGATGTGTTCCGGCATCATTAAAACCAGTGGCTATCATTTCCATTGAAGGTTGGGTGAATCCTCCTCCTTGATACGAAAAATGCTAGCACGGACTTGTGCTCCCTGTACCATCTCGTATATATTGGGAGACCAGAATAGGCTTAAATCCTTTATCCATAGGAAGCCAAGTCTGTCGCCTTATTGATCACAATGCACTGAACACAACATTCGAGAAGATTGACTGCCATACATAAGTCCTTGGTAATTTCTCTTTAATTTATCACCAAGGTGTATATTGCAGTTCTGTGATTGGTTTGGTAATCCCTCTATCTAGATTATCCAGAGTAGTCATTTTCATTCCTTTTCGACTCTTTAAAAGAAAAGGTCCATCTGAGCACTTTTCCTTTTAGGCTCATTAAAAATCAAAGGAGACTAGAGTCATCTTTAGCTTTTTATCGACTCTTAAAAACTGAAAAATCAAAGTTGTGTCCAAGCGTCATTAAAATTAATTGAATTCAAAATAACATCTTTTTCCCTTTTATTTTGAGTTGATCAAGTAATCCACAATCATGGAAGAAGGTTAATCAAAACCCCATCGTTCGCAGAGACTAGCAAGTCAACCATCTTTGACTCCGGAAGTGAAGCCAATCTGGACAAAGTGGTCTCGTTTAACTGAATATAATTCATCTGGTTTATTTGAAACTTTTGTTTCAACATCATCAGAGATTACAATTACTCTGATTATTTCTAGTACATCTGTCTTTAGAGAAGAACTTCCGCAGTTACAAGAGGACATTAGAACTGATCCTAGTGTAACGGTAAACACTTTATACCTGAAACAACTCCATCTAAGGTTGATCCAGAACCCATCTCAGTTCAAACCGAGGCTACATTCAAAACAGTAGTTGTTCAAGAACCTCCTTTTGAGACTGAAGTTCACTTACCTGAACATCTGGAAGTTGAGTTTCAGAATTCAGAAGGTGTCACCCCTCTAGTATCTGTCATTGTAGAAGTTATACCTTCTTCGGCTCCAGAAATCCTTTACGGACCTGAAGGTCTATCTCTTCCACATGGTTTGATTTCTATAGAGGAGATAGTAGAAGATCCCCCATATAGTACCCTGTTACATTTTGGAATTGGGATTCATTTATATCCTTCTACTCTTAAGTTTGGTTCTTTTAATCCTCCTTCATCGCAAGTTCCTGTCGAATCACTAGGAAATACTTTGGATAGACTAAACATGTCTGAGCAACCATCAACATCTAGGAATGTGTCATCTGATGTAGCTACGACAGAACTTCCTACTACCATTCCTACAATGTTTGTTGGTATACCATATGTTCTGGCTGGTTATCAATCACTAGCTGGAGTCCACTTAGGGGTTGCTTCAGCAACATGGTTTGCTCCTATTTATTGATCCGGAGTCCCATCTAATATTTCTTATGTATAAACTCAACAATTTGATCTTGCATGCCAGTATCAATTTGGGAAAACCAGTCTTCAAAGACCGATATATCCTTTAAACACTGGACTGCCACCATATGGAGGGCAGTATGCCTTTTCATTGTTCCCTCCTAGGGGACAACCACATGAGAGTTTCCAACAAAATTTAGGTCAAACTGGAATTACATCTAGTGGTTGGATACCAATACTGCCAGAACAACAAAGGGTTGTATATCCAACGCAACTGATCCAACCTGTGTTGAATATTCCCACTACACCTTCTATTATGACTGTGTTGCAAGCACAAGCATAGCCTTTTGTGTCTCAACCTCAAGTCTCTCAGGTTGCGATACAACAACTACTTGTCTCTATGGCTCAATCGCAACCTTAGGTTAGTGCTTCTTTATCTGGAAGGACTCAGGCACAAACGGGTATTGTCAATCCGCATCTTGGTCAATCTTCCAGTATTGGGCAATAACAAATGGTCCAACAACCATGGCAACCACAATTCCAACAAACCCAACCTCAGATTGGGCTTGGTTTACAAGCTGAAACTGGATTTGATCAATATCAAGCCTACCAAGGCCCTGAGCAACAAGGCTTTGTAGGTTATGGACAGTCACATTTTCAAAACGGTTATCAACAACCACACTATACTAGTTATGTCCAACAACCTTATCAAAGTTACCAGCATCAAATACATTATGCTGGAATGTAAAGACCTACTGCTTAGTCGATTCCATCTTATCATAGGTATGCTTCGCCTAACCTGAATCAACAGTTGCCTTTTGTAGCAAATCTAAAATTACCAAATTTGAACCGACTGACGAATGATCCAATTGCATACGCCCCTTGGTGGCTAGCAATTCCTCATAAAATTCCCCCATATATTCCTAAATTCAACGGAAATACAAGTGAAGATCCATCCAATCACTTGACTTTTCATTTGTGGTGCTCATCTAACACCCTGAATGATGATTCGATCAGGTTTTGCCCTTTTCAGAGAATGCTCACTGGTCCTGCAGCGAAATGGTATATTGAATCTCCTAGAGCTTCGTTTGATAACTTCAACATCCTTTCCACTACGTTATAACCCACTTTCAATTACCCATCAGGTACAAAATAGGAACATAACTCCTTACCAATTTTAAATAGACCACGACCACTCACATATCTGATCATATTCATGAGTGTCGGCGTCGCAGTCGAATGGTAAAGACGTATGTTCCTGATCATCTTTTAGCTGAGTGATTTATTAAGTCCTTATTTCCATCTATCACTGAGGACGTGGCGAAAGGAGGAGTTGTAACTGAAGAGAAAGTCATTGCTCGTGCCCAATATTTAGACTTGATATATACTCAGTCTGGCACACTCTATGACAAAATTCCTGATGCTCCTAAACTAGAATTTTCCATTCCACCTCCTCCTAAATCGAATAGAGACTCTCATGCCAGTGATGGTGTGATCAGTGCCTCAAGCACACAAACCACAAGGGGTCCATCTAGTAAAGCTCTTGCTATTTCTAGTCAAAATTCAAATGACAAACCTCTTGCCTTGGAGATTAATGCAATGTCATCTGACAAAGGAAAGAATCCAAAGCAACCAGGGGGAAAGAAGAAAGGGAAAAATAATAAGAAGAAACAAGAGAATTCAACTCCTAAAAAATCATCTAAGAACCCTACTGGGCCAAAGAAACCTCCTCGTTTTCCATGTTTGATATGTAACGAGGAGCATTATATGAGAGATTGTCCACATCAATATGAGATTTCAAAACTTTTGAAGTCTTCGAATACCTCAGTGGTGTTGAATGATCCATTTCCAAACCCAGAAACTAATCTGGTTGCTACCAATCATGCTTCCACATCCCAAGTGCTTATGCTATCCATCTCAAACAAGCAAAATGATGATTTGATATTGACAAGGACTAAAGATTATGGGAATCCATCGTCGTGAAAAAACCAGGCTACAAATCAACCTAGTGGTTCAACAATAACTTCACCAGAAGTTGTCCCACCCATTATTCCTAAATTAACTATAAAGCCGCCAAAGGAAGTCGTACATAAATCAACATTTAATCCTCATGCTCGAGCTGCTAAAAATTATAATATAGTGGATGATCTAGCTCAATCACCATCAGCTATGTCGACACTTGAGGTATTGCAAAATTGTCCCTCCCAAAAGCAGGCTTTGTTATCAGCAATAGGTGGGATCGATCCAACGGATTCCAATATTGTGGCCTTTAATCATAAAGGATATACACCTCCGTTACTAGCCCAACTCGCTTTCCTTATACAAGTAAAAGCCCTCAATAAAAATGTTCATCGAACCATCATTGATGAGGGGGTATCTACCTGTATTGTGTCAATGAGTTGCTGGAAAACTCTTGGTTCACCATCCTTGTCACGATCATCAACAACATTAAAAGCATTCGATGGAAGAACGTACACTTCGTATGGGATTTTAAGTAACTTGCAAGTTGAACTTGGGGACAAGACAATAGAGGTTGAAGTTGAGGTCATTGATGGAAACCTTGATTACAATATCTTGTTGGGAAGGCCTTGGATTTATGCTATGGCTGCCGTTGTGTCTACATATTTTAGAAAGACTGCATTTCCCTTCCAAGGTGGAATAACAATCGTTGACCAACTAGCCTTTTTTCCTAACAGTTCACAAGCTACCAGAAGCATTCCACTGATCCATGGGAGTTCACAATCACTTCAAAATGTTGGAGTAGGTCTCCTAAAAGACCCGTCCTTAATGGGTACATTTTCCCTCCCACCTCCATCTGGTTTTGCGGAAGTGGCCACAGTGGGAACCTGTCAAATGATCTCTTCTACATCATCTGAGTTTACAAAGAGTTTCAACCATCTTGATAGTGAGGATCATCGCAAGATTCTACCACGAAGCCCCATCGAATCTTTGTAGCAATCAATTTTCTAGGATTGGGCAGCAAACCCGAATTAGCACTTGATGAGTGTTTGGGTAGATAGGTCTTTAAAATATGGTACATCTTCTGATCCTTGGTCTCATATACATTCTACAGACGAAGGAATCATCCAATCAATGATTATAGGAGAGACGTCGTGGGGAGATCACCACCATTGTTCCCACCTTCAAGATAACAATGAATATTATTCAAACGACCTCAGTCATCCTTTCATTTTTTATTTTTTATCAAATTCTGTAAATACAGTAGATTCCGAGCAAAATCTGTCCAACATTGAAGAAACTATCGCCATTAATATTTTTACCAAACCTAATATTGTAGATAATATTCACATTGCCAAATCTTGTTCTCCATCAGAACTAGAAATTTACTGTGCTCTATTTCGCGAATTCAAAGATGTCTTTGCATGGTCATATGAAGAAATTCTAGGCATTGACTTGAGAATTGTTGAACACGAAATCAAGATGTATCCAGATGTCAAACCAGTATGAAAATGGCTTCGACTTGTCCATCTGAAGAAAGTCACTACCATTAAGGAAGAAGTTGAAAAACTTTCACATACTGGCTTCATTTACCCTGTTCCTCTCACTGATTGGGTATCGAATATTGTTCCTATAATGAAAAAACAAGGAACTATTAGAGTGTGTGTCGATTATAGGGATGTAAATCAAGCATGTCCAAAGGACAACTATCCTACACCCTTTATCGACCAGATAATTGATGAATGTGCTGGATGCGAAATCTTTTCATTCATGGATGGATTTTCCAGATACATCAAATTAATATTCGCACACAGGACTAGTCAAAAACTGCATTTAAATGTTTGTGGGTCACATTCGCATATCGCAAATTACCTTTCGGTTTGAAGAACGCAGGGGCAATTTTTCAGAGGGACATGAACTATGCCTTCCATGATATCAAACACATCATCCAACCATATCTTGACGATCTGCCGGCTCATTCGCGAAAACGAACTGATCATCCGCAGCATTTGAGAGCCATATTTTTACTTTGCCGACAATACAAGATATGACTCAATCCGCACAAATGTGTGTTTTGTGTTGGTTCTGGTCGGCTGCTTGGTTTTGTAGTTTCTAAGGACAGAATTCGACTCGACCCATTTAAGGTTCAGGCAGTCCTTGACATGCCTCCACCTTCAAATTTGATTCAGATTCAGAGACTCCAAGGGAAAACTAACTTTCTAAGGAGGTTCATTCCACATTAAGATGAGCTTGCTAAAGGTTATACACGTCTTTTGAAAAAAGGAGTACTCTTCCACTGGGATCAGGTTGCGCAAGCTTCCTTTGATGCTTTAAAAGATTCCTTGATGAAAGCATCATTAATGTACACTCCTGACTATCAAAAAGACTTCAACCTGTATCTTGCCGCTGCAGATACAACCATCGCTATGGTTTTAGTGCAAGAAGATAACGGAATTGAACTTCCTATATATTATTTAAGTCGCAATATTAATGATACAAAAAGCAAGTACTCTTATGTTGAAAAGTTGGTTTTAGCAATCGTTCAAGCAATACATACATTTCAACACTATGTTCTCTTTCGCAAAACTACCATTGTGTCAAATTGCAACCCTATGACCTAAATTCTGTCGCGTCAATTACTGGGGGTAAAATATTTCAAATGGATAGCCATTTCGCAGGAGTTTGATCTAGAATTCACCAAATCCAAATCAAAGAAATATCTCGTCTTTGGAGAGTTACTTTGTGACCTTCCCTTGTCATCCAACGATTTAACATCCCAAGCATAAATCATGGATGAGACTCTGTTTTTGATATCGTCAAGTGATCTGTGGTATGGGGATATACTAGTCTATCTCTACACCCAAACTTTTAGGCCTAACACCTCTCGCTCTAAACAGCGGTGTACTCGATACCAAGCCAAAGACTAATTGATCGTTGGTGATACACTTTACCGTCATGGTGTCGATATAGTTCTACAAAGGTGCCTCACGCATGAGGAGGCCGAAAAAGTTTTGAATGATTATCATTCAGGTGCTTGTGGAGGGCATCTATCTAGTTATGCTACTGCACGAAACATCTTATGAGCTGGTTACTTCTGGCCCACCATATTCAAAGATTGCATAATTGCAGTCAAAAGTTGCCAAGCTTGTCGGATTTTTTATCGCAAAACCAGATTACCACCTGCACCACTACATCCAGTAGTTGTTGTTGGACCATTCGCTAGATGGGGCATTAATTTCATGACATGTAACCCCACCTTGGCCGGGAGGCATGGGTACATTATAGTCGCTATCGACTATTTTACAAAATGGGTCGAGGCGATGCCTACATTAAACAATAGTGGTGAAACGACTGCTCTTTTCTTTTTCAACCATGTAGTTTCTAGCTTTTGTGTACCACAGGCTATTGTCACAGATCATGGTTGCATTTTCGCAATCACATGATGATCGAATTAACTACCAAATTAGGATTGTCCCATGATAGTTCTACTCCATTTAATTATCTGCAGGCTAATAGACAAGTTGAGGCAACCAAAAAAGTCCTTAAGCGCATGCTGCAGAGAATGATTGGAGTCCACAAACGGAATTGGCATTCAATCCTGTACTCAGCTTTGTGGGCATATAGGAATTCAGTGAGAAATGCGACTGGATTTACACCCTTTCAGTTGGTGTATGGTTTGGGAGCAGACTTACCAATTCAGTGGGAAATCTCATGCCTCAAACTTGCGATCGATCTGCTTCCCGAAACTTCTGAAGAAGAGGTTCGTTTCTTGGAATTAATCCATCTGGATGAAACCCATCGTGATGTTGCATTGGCTAATGAAGCACATAAGAAACACATCTAGGCGCAATATGACAAAAATTTCAAGCCTCGTGTCTTCTCACAAGGTGACTTGGTCTTGTTTTATGATCAGGACTCTGAAAAATTAGGAGCAGGTAAATTCGAACCATTATGGATGGGCCCCTACATTGTTAAATGAGTATTGACAAAAGGAGCCTACGAGCTAGTCGATTATGATGGGATTCCACAGTCGCAGCCCCGAAATGGGTTGTATCTTAAACGTGACTATGCTTGATTAAGTGTAGTAAACTCATTGTACATATGCTTTTATAGAAATTTTGAGTTTTTTTTCTTTTTAGAGTTGTCATTTTGGTTAGGTAATCCACTTCACATTTGTTGCAGATGTCAGACTTTTTGGAATTGTTTGTTGGATATGCCAACGGAGCTAGTCGTAGTATGCAGAACCTATTTTCTACGGCCTAGGCCATTTTCACTCCAAGTGGCGAGTTAGTGAGTTTCAGAGAGATATGTATTATTTGATCGACGAACAACAACGCGTAGTATAGCATGTTGATTGAACTTCTCTCTAATGCCATTTCACATGGCATATGCCGACTCATTGTCAGGCTAGATTCACAGCTTGTCATTCTACAACTTACTGACGTTTATTCCATTTGGAACCCAGCTATTTATCGCATGTTCCCGAGACTTAGGATTTTGGAAAGGCATTTTGATTCCATTCAATATCAACACATTTCCATAAATTTAAACACATTGACTGATTCATTAGCAAACTATGTGTTAAATAGACATTTGCAGCATTTGTAAAGAAAGCATTTCACATAATATTTGCACCACTTAGCCAAAATAAAACTTCAAAATTAAAAAGTAGATAGTTGTTTATAGTTTTCACAAAATGTTTTGTGTCCAAGACAAAATCGGTCATCTAAACAAGAAACTCAAAATGAATGCAGAAAAACATCCTAGACTAGCGATGATGCGCAGGAGCCTAGTCCAACGACTCGGTACGCCAGTAGTATGGCGTTGTAACCTCAAAGGTAACTCATCGGTCCTGACATCTTTAATGCCGAGAGTGAGACCCTCGATCTGATCCTGTAACACTACCAGGTCTCCGATATGTCTAGATCCCGAAGGACGACCCTCCCTACAGCATCTCCTACTAGTTACACTGGTCCAATATCTGCACACACATATAAGTTTGTTTCGTCTTGGTAACATCAACAACACAAAAACATTATAAAACTGAATCCAAGCATTATTCCCCCATGGTTCAAGCTTGTCAAAAAATGGACTCACCTTTAAAAATTAACCTTTGTGATTGCCATTCTATTAGCCTTTTGAACCTTGGTTGTGTACATCCCATCACCACCATCTCTTTGGCCGATCATATGCTTTCACTTGGTTGTTTTACCCTTTTTGAGGAACAGTTGTGATGAGTGGTCTCATTAGCCACCATCTTCACAGAAATTAACATGTTTTGAGAAGTTCCAAAATTCACCAGAACCAATTGCTACCCTAGACACCACTCGTTCCTCAAAATCGAGTCTCCTTCAAACCCTTTTCAGACTCGTTAAATATGAAAAGATTGTCGAGTGCCAACCTTTCTAGTTCGTTAAAAATATAGGAATTGTCATCCCTCATGTATGATTTTATACTTTTTTCGGACCCGAGGGATTATCTTATGAAAAATTCGAGCGCTTGTCTTTTTCGGCTTGTTAAAGTGATCGGAAAAGTCATCCCTTTTGTATTATTTTATCCTTTTTCGAACTTAAGGGATTATTTTACGAAAAAGAACTTATGGAGTTTTCTTTTCATCCCTTTTCAAACTCTCTAAACATGAAAAGGACCGAGTTATCCTTGTCATTAAACTCGTTAAAACAATAGTGACAAACTCATCCATTCTAGACAAGACCGAGTTTCACTGTCGCTAGACTCATTAAAACATAGCGACAGGTTTGCCTGAAGGGCAAATTATAGAACAAGCATATGTTATCCTCCTCAAGCTTGACAAAAATAAAGAGGTATTGGTCAGCAATGACTGGGGAAAAAGGGAAGAAACTTGAAGAATTTATGGTAGCAAGTCGCTCTTGAACATGACACTTTCACTTCGTCTCCATTATTGAGTTGGGTTGGGTTATTCCATTCACCGTTCATCTCACCATTGGTCTTTCATACAATCCATATTTTGGGGTTAACGCTACCAATTCATCTCAGTGTCACCGAATTGTTCAAGAGAAGTCATTCAGTTGAGAAACCACCATCCAGTTAATGTCTCATGCACTGCAATACCTCCAAACTTCATTTTTTTCATGACCGTCATTCCTAAACCTTGTGTCGTCAATTCATTTTCACCTCCAGAAATCATTTGCTTCGTTTCATGTCGCAGATGTGGGATGCAGCAAGGCCCTCCTACAACAAGTCACTTCTTGTTGACATCAGCTCATTATCCAAGAAGTTGACTTAGAAACACCCCTTTCAATGCTTTGAAGCTTGCATACATCAATGGCAAGTTTCTCACTTTTGGTGACAGGTTGACATCAATGGCCTTCGACCGAAATATTTTGCGTGGTGTTCAACATCGGATCATATATTCACACCACGTGAATTGTACTGTGGTACCTTGAGGGTCATTATCATTATCAGTGATTCCTCTCACATTTGTTAACAATTCACATTATTGGTTGGTAATCAGGTGATGTCTTTCCATGTTCGACTTTAGAACATCTCTTCACATGGATTGACTTGTACATCAGGTGAAGATTGAACGAGTTTGAAGACCCCAGATCTAGTTTCATCCATATGGGCTGCGGATGTATTCAAGGATATAAAAACATCAAATGTACAAAGGCGCTGCACCGATGGTCATCCGAACCATGGATGATGACTTTGCATATGAAGAATCACCAGTTTGCATCTACATACGACTATTTGATCTATGTACATGAAATGAATTTATAAAGTTGAGCATGGGAATGCCTCCCTCAGCTATATCATGAAAATTATATTATGATGATGTATTGTATTGTAACTTATGCAGGTCACCTTCCAGTTCGAAACTTCGGATCCTCATGATAAAGCATTTCACCCAACATCAATATTTACGACTTCATGCTTTAGGGGGCAACTGTTATAGACATATTTGGGCACATCAACCCCAAACTTATATGTTGATAAACTAGGTCTCATCAACCCCTAAAAGAGTTGTTTCATACCCTAAAGAACATAGTCATTTGATTACATCATTCTCCAAAAGTTCCACCTGAGAAACCATCTAGAAATGGCCTAAACTGAACCATACTGACTGCTCCATTGTCAAAGTGCGATGCATACTAAGTGGTACACTGCCAGGGTGCGATGCATACTGATTAGGCCTTCTATAGGGTGCAATGGGTGAGGATGGACAAATGTCTGAGACAATTTGCTAGGTGGTTGCTCATGGAATCTTCTAGAAACTTCTCCTATGTCACTTGCCTCTCTGAATTCGCCCAAAGATGAGTAAGAGATCTAAGAAATCTCCAAGTGGAACCAATTGTAACAAGTGGAATGACACTAATCAAACCCCATGGATGACTCACACCCTTGTAAACATCTATAAATGGATCCCTCATCTAAGAGATCTAGAGGCTGGAATATTGTGAATTGCAAGGAAGTGATGATAATTTGTAATTGAGGGAAGAGCATTGTATTGTTGGTGTGATCTTTCTATTTCATGAGGTGAAGAGGGATTGAAGCTGGGAGGATGATGCTGGATCAGATAACTGGGTTGTAATTCTCCCTTCTATTAATAAAGTTCTTCAAGTTTTCCTCCATATGATTGTGAACTTGTGAATGTTATCATTTGTTCATTATATATCTGATTTTGTAATGTTTATGTTGTAATAGATCACGATGCTTTGACAGTTCTTTGTTGCTGTACTTGTGCAGGTACTCTCCAAGCAGGTTAAGTACAGGGAGGAGTTGCAAGCTCTCTCAAGGGGGAGATAGATCAAGCAAGGGATTAAGAAGAAGATCCAGGTTGGTTCTATTAGCTTTCTCTTATCCGTTACACATAGAACAAATCATTGAATTGCTTTAAACTGTTGTTTCTAGGGCAGCTGCCAAACCTAGAGGACTAGTCATTCGACAAGACACTAGTTTTCCTAGAAACAGAATGTTGGGCAAGACATCCTGGGGGTGTTCATTTGGTTGCTTATGGGTAAGAAAAATGGAAAATGCAATGGCTAAGGCTTTGGAAAGGGAAAATTGCATTTTTTGCACATCTATTTATGAAAATAATGGAAATTAGGAGAAAATGGAGGTGAAAGGTCACAGGTTGCATGTAAGGAGTAAAGTAATGGAAAATGAATAAAATAAAGGCCTCAACCATAAAAAGGCTTATGAGGATCAGTTGGTAACCTTTTGTCAATTCAGTGTTGGATCTCTCTCTCATTATTCTCTCTCTCATACTCTTAGATACTTAGAATTTTCTTGGAACACTCTTGGAGGGTGTGGCATACTTTGATTCTTTGAGTAAGAAGGCAAAGGAAAAGTAGGAAAGCGAAAGGAGGCATTGAGAATAGTAGCTACATTAGATTTTCTTGCAGGTACCAAGTTGCACATGTGATTTCTTTGCTAGTTTTGGCATGCATGGATCATGCATGTTGTTTCTTGGTTGTGATCTGTCATTTGCATGGAGGATTACCTGGATTTCCAGTGGATTCCTAGCTTTGCCATTTCCTAGATAGCCATGCTGATTATGGTTTTACTTTAATTGTTGTTTTTTGATTTGGTTCTCATGTTCCTTATCTTGGGTTGAGTTACTAGTCCTGGAGCCTTGGTTGGACAAACACTTTGGAGCCCTTGGTGGGTTGAGTTACTAGTCGTGGAGCCTTGGTTGGACAAATTCTCTAGAGCTCGGTAAAATCTATGGGTTGAGTTACTATTCCTGGAGCCTTGGTTGGACAAATGCACTGGAGCCCTGGATGGCTGGGATAGAGACCAATCTAATGATGGTTTGGTGATGTCCGATCATGAGGTGGAATCATTATTTGATGGGTGGAGGCGGATGGCCTCTGGAAGCCGTGGATGAGTTTTGATTGATGTGTTCTATGAGATCCCACATTCATGCTTGGAATATGGCACAGGGGTGAATGAATGAAGAGATATTTGCCTCAACCATTCTATGGTTAGGTGGAACATGTAAGTCCCATCTTGGGTTTGGATTTTGCATCATTAATGAAAGGTTATTTCTCCTTGTATTTATATGAGCATTTTGATGGATTATATGTGGTCTATATGATTTTACTTTCATGAGTATTTTATGTTGTTATTATGTTGGTTATGTATGTGTTTTATGAAATTAGCCATGTGTAGCTCTCATCAATGTATCTATGGCCTAATGGATGAAATGGCAATGGATGTAAAGATGCCTCAATGGTTCTTAGCGATTCTCAGCTAAGTGTGAGACCCCTATGCTTAGAACAATGAATTACACCTATAGATTACACATTTGCAATATGTTTGACGAAATGCCTGTCATGGCTAGTAGGGGTCCAGTCAAGGTCTTGAACAAGTATTTTTTTTAGTACTATCATTTCCATGTTATCTTACTAATTTTAAGAGATGGATCAATTCTGGCAATGTCATGGGCTCTGAGCCTGAAAAAGTGTATTAAATTGCAGGGTTGTTGGCACAACACTAACAAATTTGGTCCATAGTCACTGGCAGGCAGGCTTGTGAAAGCGACTTTAGGTTTTTGGTCACTCCCTGATCTAGGTGGATATTTTTGGCCACCCACCAATTCCACTTGGACCCCCACCACAGCTTCTTTCTGTTTTTCATTTTCCTTAATTATAGCACAATTTACTATTTTTAGGAGTTTTTTGGTTTTTTCGGGTCCTAAACTTCTGGAGATGTTTTTAGCAGTTTTTCGGGTCCCAAAGTTCACTAGAAATCCTAGAGAAGAACCATCTACACACATCATGATGTATCATTTATGGTGTTCTTTGAACTCTTTAAATGATGAATCTATTCAATTATGTATTTTCCAAAGGACACTTACCGATATGGAAACAAAGTGGTATACTGAATTGCCATGAGTTGCATTCAACAACTTCAGTGCCTTACCGACCATGTTCTTAACTCATTTTCAGTTTTCCATTTGCTATGAGACCATAATTGAACTTTTGACTTCCTTTAAACAATCTAATTCCACTCATATCTTTGATCATATTTATGAGTGGTGACATTGTCATCATTTAGTCAAAACATTTGTTCTTGACTAATTGTTAGTTGAATGGTTTATTAAGTCTTTGTTACCATCCATAACAAAAGATGTCACTAAAGGAAAAGTTGTGACCGAAGAGCAAGTAATTGCTCGTGCCCAATATGTTGATCTTATTTATACCCAATCTGAAACGCTCTATGATAAAGTACAAAATTATTTGCGACCTTCAAATATTGTTCAACAACCTTTGAGTAAAGAATCACATGTTGTCGATGGCGTAATTGGTTCTGATAGCCAGCAGTCAGTGAGTAAACCATTTGGCTCAACTCCTGCTATGGTTGCGAAAAACCTCTCTTCCACTAATCTTCTGGCTTTTATTTCCAAGATCAATGTCGTCTAACCCACGAAAGGAAAATCTCAACAGCCAGAAAGTAAGAAGAAAGGAAAAGGTAAAAAGAATAAATATAACCCTTCATAGGACAAACAAAATAACTAGTCTTCTAAAGAAAAATAGAAACCTCATTATCCTTGCTTAATATGTAATGAGGATCATTTCAAACTATCCACGTCGGGCGGAAGTAAATCAATTCCTTAACTTATTTTTCACGTTTGTGGTGTTGATAAGTCCCTTTCCTAATTAGGAGACTAACATGGTTGCTTGGGATCCCGCTTCCTCTTCCTCGGTTATAATGCTTTCCTCCACCAAGCTGAAAATGATGTTATGGTCACAACGAGAAATAAGGATTGTAGTAATTTGCATCCCTTGACTGGTCAAGCTATTGATAAACCTACCAGTTCTACCTCATCTGCTTCAGATCCTACTCCAAATGTGATTCTTATTGAATTAACAATTAAACCTCCCAATGGCATTATTCATAAATCTGTGTTCAACCCTCGTGCGAGAGCCGCACAAAATGATAACATAGTTGAGGATTTGGCTCAAGATCCTACATTTATGTCAAATATCAAGGTCTTGCAAAATTGTCCTGCCCAGAAGAAACCTTTACTTGCCGCAATTGGAGTTCTTTATCCTTTGAGTTCTAACCTTGTAGTCTTTAATCATGAGACTCATAGGCCCAGAATTCTAGTGCAATTAGCTTTCACAATTCAGGTTGTTGTTCAAAGTAAGACCATCCATCAAACCATTATGGATGAACAAGCTTCTACCTACATCATGTCACTTTCTTGCTAGAATTGGTTCTCCTCAACTCAATTAGACATTGACTACTCTAAAGACCTTTGATGGAAGAGGCTTCAGTCCTTATGGAATTTTGAGTTTGTTACAAATTGAATTAGGTGGAAAGATGGTGTCAATAGAGGTCGAAGTTATTGATGGACCATTAGATTATAACCTTCTACTGGGTTTTACATGGGTGTATTATATGGCTTCTGCCATTTCAACTTATTTCAGAATGGTAGCTTTCCCTCACCAGGGGGGCATAATGGCCATTGATCAGATTGCCTTCTTTGCCAATTATTCTCAAGTTACTAGAAGCATCCCTCTCATGGGAGAAACCCCACATCCATATCAACATGTAGAGGTGGGATTACTTAAGAATTCTTCCCTTATGGGAACATTTTCCTTTCCTCCTCCTCTTCCTTATCCCCTTCCCGACAACGCAAATCTGGTTCCCTACGTAAACATGATATCTTCTTGAACTATTCCATATGTTCCTTGGTACCGGATGCATCTATTATTGAAACCTTTGGTGATCGTATGTCACTTAGTCTTATTGAGCTCGAATATGAAGCCATTTATTCGACCTGTTCAACAAACTCTATTTTTTTCTCTTCGATCAATTGGGTTGATCATTCCTTAGATTACGGTACACCTTCTGATCCTTTCTTTAGTAAATTATCTACTGATGAAAGCATCATGGAGATAATGATACCATATGATGCATTATGGGACGAGATTCATCATCGTTCCTCCTTGCCATATTCCTCTGAGGATAATCTTAGTGATATCTATTCACCCAATATCGTTGAGAAATCTTTGAATTTTCTATCTCTCCACAATATTGATTCTAAGAAGAATTCGTTTGTAATAACCCTGGTGAAAATTCCATGTAATTAAAGTTAAAATAAATAACCATCATTGATGGGACACTTATTGTAAGCTGAATGTTGGGCAAGACATCCTGGGGGTGTTCATTTGGTTGTTTATGGCTAAGGAAAATGGAAAAGGCAATGTCAGAGGCTTTGGAAAGGAAAAATGGCATTTTTGGCACATCTATTTATGAAAATAATGGAAATTAGGAGAAAATGGAGGTGAAAGGTCAAATGTTGCATGTGAGGAGTAAAGTAATGGAAAATGAATAAAATAGAGGCCTCATCCATAAAAAGGCTTATGAGAATCAGTTGGTAACCTTTTGTCAATTCAATGTTGGAGCTCTCTCTCATACTCTTAGATACTTAAAATTTTCTTGGAGCACTCTTGGAGGGTGTGGCATACTTTGATTCTTCGAGCAAGAAGGCAAAGGAAAAGTAGGAAAGTGAAAGGAGGCATTGAGATTAGCAGCTACATTAGATTTTCTTATAGGTACCGAGTTGCGCGTGTGATTTCTTCACTAGTTTTGGCATGCATGGATCATGCATGTTGTTTCTTGGTTGTGATCTATCATTGGCATGAAGGATTTCCTGGATTTCCAGTGGATTCCTAGCTTTGCCATTTCCTAGATAGCCATGGTGATTGTGGGTTTACTTTCATTATTGGTTTTTGATTGGTTCTCATGTTCCTTATCTTGGGTTGAGTTACTAGTCCTGGAGCCTTGGTTGGAAAAACTGTTTTGAGCCCTTGGTGGGTTGAGTTACTAGTCATGGAGCCTTGGTTAGAAAAATGCTCCAGAGCCCAGTAAAAGCTATGGGTTGAGTTATTATTCCTGGAGCCTTGGTTGGACAAATGCGTTGGATCGTTGGATGGCTGGGATAGAGACCAATCTAATGATGGTTTGGTGATTTCCGATCATGAGGTGGAATCATTATTTGATGGGTGAAGGTGGATGGCCCCTGGAAGCCTTGGATGAGTTTTGATTGATGTGTTCTATGAGATCCCACATTCATGCTTGGAATATGGCATAGGGGTGAATGGATGAAGAGATATTTGCCTCAACCATTCTATGGTCAGGTGGAACATGTAAGTCCCATCTCGAGTTTGGATTTTGCATCATTAATGAAAGGTTATTTCTTGTTGTATTTATATGAGCATTTTGATGGATTATATGTGGTCTATATGGTTTTACTTTCATGAGTATTTTATGTTGTTATTATGTTGGTTGTGTATGTGTTTTATGAAAGTAGCCATGTGTGGCTCTCATCATGTTTTTACTTATAATTGAATGATCAATGTATCTATGGCCTAATGGATGGAATGGAATTGGATGCAATTATGCATCAATGGTTCTTAGCGATTCTCAGCTAAGTGTGAGACCCCTATGCTTAGAACAATGAATTACACCTATAGATTACACATTTGCAATATGTTTGACGAAATGCCTATCATGGCTAGTAGGGGTCCAGTCAAGGTCTTGAACAAGTATTTTCTTTAGTACTGTCATTTCCATGTTATCTTACTAATTTGAAGAGATGGATCAATTTTGGGAAATGTCATGGGCTCTGAGCCTGAAAAAGTGTCTTAAATTGCAGGGTTGTTGGCACAACACTACTAATTTTGGTCCATAGTTGCTGGCAAGCAGGCCTATGATAGTGACTTTAGGTTTTTGGTCCCTCCTTGATCTAGGTGGATATTGGTGGCCACCCACTAATTCCACTTGGACCCCCACCACTACTTCTTTCACTTTTTCAGTTTCCTTAATTGTAGCACAGTGTACTATTTTTAGCAATTTTTCGTGTTTTTCAGGTTCTAAACTTCCGGAGCCGTTTTGAGGTCCTAAAAGACTTTTTTTTGGAAATCAACCGCCAGCGATTATTTGTCTAAAATTGACTTTTTCGTCATAGTCCTTAGAGAGATATTTCCAATGGGTTACCATGCGTGTCAAATAGAGATAATATGACCAAGTCGCGACCCCAGGAAGTTGGTTGTCCAACTCACCCCAACGGGGCCCATAAACCCTTGGTGTTACATCTCCCCGAGTTAGGGTTTTGGTTGTTTATGGTTTTCTCTTATTTTTCAATAATATAAAGGCCCTTGAGGCTCATTGTAAAGAAGTTCAGAGGCATGTAGCCGCCACATCTCTTCTCAGAGATAAGATACCATCGCCCAAGCTAGTTTATTTTCCATTTCTGTTTGTAAGCATATTTCAGTATTCTCTATTAATAAAATGAAGTATTATCTATGTTGTATATCTATATTTGTGTTTATTTCTCTACTTTATTGCATTCATGTTTAAATCTAGATCAGTGGCATCAAAGCAGTCTACTCTCTCTGTTTTTCCTTGCATGTCCCCAACGAGGTCGGGATATAAGGAGTTAGGGCTTGAACTGTCAAACCTTTGCAAGACCAGCCTCGCAAATGCCAATGGCCTCCCATGGCAGATAAAAAGAAATATGAGGGGGTAGGAAATCCTACCAAAATCTTGCTTGAAGAGGCCCTCAAGCGACAAAGGAACGCGATGATGGACAACTTTGCCCAGATCCTTTAGCAGCTACCCAGTGGTGACACATCTACTTCTAGCAACTACTCTGGAAGCGCCACACCCTTTAAGGTACAAGTTAGCTTTGACATTCCCATATTTTAAGGTCAGATAGATGGAGACGTTGTAGATAAATGGTTAAATATGCTAGAAGGGTATTTTCCTATTCATGATTTTTGTGGCCAAGAAAAGATTACTTTCGCTCTTCTCAAAGCTGCCCCCCATGTCAAGGACTGGTGGGAAACCTACTGCGAGCAGAAGGATGAAAGTACGGTCTCACTGTTTTCAGCCGCATCCACTTGGAATTTATTACGGGCTACCATCAAGGAGCAGTACTACCCTGTCGAAAGCTATGAGGATCAATACTTAAAATGGACCACGTTGCGGCAGGGAAGGGACCAAGACGTTCCGAAGTTTACCAATATTTTTCATACCCTTCACACAAAGTTGGGTAACAAGGATTTGGAACAACATTTGGTACTCAAATACCACGACTGCCTACACAGGTACATCCAGGAAGAAATATAATTCCTAAACATCTCCTCACTCGGCACAACATACTGATATGCCATCAAGATCGAGCAAAAGTTTAAACAGAAGAAGCGAGACTTTGGATCTGCGAATCTAAAGTAGAGGAAAGGTACCCCCAAACTGCAGAACAAAGGACAAAGCCAAGGCGGGGTAGCCATGGACAACGCGCCAAAGCTGCAAGCAAAGAACATCATCGTGAAGCTAAAAAAGGACAAAGGAAAGTGGTGTGAGTTACATAAGAGCTCCACTCACAACACAAGTGAGTGTCGAGCCAAGCAGTCACTGGTGGCCGAGCTAAAGGTTTCAGAATCAGATGCATGATCTAACTTTGAGTCAGAACCCAACAAGGGGAATGAAAAAGGGAAGAAGATTATTGATGCAGAGCCCAACACCATTGTTGCCACCACAAAGATCCAGAAGAGGAGGAGCACCTCTTCCACTCCCAGATGTGGGTAAAGTCTCCCTGCTACAGTTCATTGTCGACAGCAGGAGCCAAAAGAACCTCATTTCGGTAGAGGTCATGAAGTGGCTGGGCTTACTGACCACAACACATCCACAATCGTACACCATCAGGTGGCTTCACCAAGGACGAGATCTTCGCGTGAGCCAGCAGTGTCACCTTCCATACAACATCAAGCCCTTCATGGATGAGATATTGTGTGACGTTGCTCCCATTGATGTTTGTGATGTATTATTAGGCCAACCATACTTGTGGAAGCGACATGTTGTGTATGAATCAAGGCCTCATGTTGTTATTGCTACTTTGGGAAATAAGTTGTACAGGTTACTGGAGGTAGCACCACCTACCACCATCGCTTTGGTTACTGCAAAACAATGCAGTAAGCTCATTTCCAAAATAGGGAAATTTGTTTTCTTGATGATACACCCTCAAGGAAAGAAGAAGGCAGTGGCCACGACCTCTAGACAGGGCCCCTCCACACAACAACTATAGATGGACAAGGCCATGGAGGAGTACGATGACATATTCACCTCCCCTGCAGGGGTTCCTCTGCACTACTAGGTTAAGCACTTCATCGACCTGACCCCAGGTGTGTCGCTGCCAAATGGACCAATATATCGATGCTTTATCTTGCAGAACGATGGAATCAAGAGGCAGATTCAGGAGCTGTTGCAGAAAGGTCACATCCGACCAAGTTCATCACCCTGTGGGAGCCCGATCATGTTGGTAGAGAAGAAGGAGACTCTGTATTTACTATCGGGAATTAAACAAGATCATTGTCTGGAATAGGTATCCAATCCCTCAGATTGATGACCTTTTGGACCAACTAAAGGGGGCAAAATATTTCAGCAAGATCGATTTGAAGTCAGGATATCACAAGGTACCAATCGAACCCTCCAATGTGTGGAAGACTACCTTCAAAGCCAAGGAAGGCCTTTTCGAATGGTTGTTTATACCTTTTGGTTGACGAATGCTCTTGCAACCTTCATGAGGCTAATGGATGACATCTTGCAGCCATTCACCAACTCATTTGTAGTGGTATACTTGGATGACATCCTAATCTTCAACCAGAATTAGGAAGAGCACCTCCACCACATCCGACCGGTTCTCCAAACACTGCGGCAACACAAGTTATGTGCCAATTTGGAGAAATGAACTTTTGGCATGACCCAGGTTCAATATTTGGGATACATTATTGATGAACGGGGGGTACATGTGGATCCATCCAAGATCAAAGTCATTCAGGATTGGCCATCTCCAACCACTCTGACAGAGCTCCGTAACTTTCTGGGTCTCGGCAACTTCTACCACAGGTTCATGTTGGGGTTTTCTCATATCACTTGACCCTTGAGTCAAGTCACCAAGGGAGGAGGAAAAGAAAAATTATTTTGGTCTGAACCTCAATAGAAGGCATTCACAGAGTTGAAACATCGCCTATGCTCGGCACCAGTGCTCGCATTACCAGACTTGCAACAACCATTTGAGATCGAGACAGATGCCTTTGACTATGCTATTGGGGCAGTCCTTACTCAACATGGGCATCCAGTGGCATATCACAATGAGACATTTTTAGACACAGTTCGGAAGTATTCCACTTATGACAAAGAGATGTATTCCATTCTGCAGGCCTGCCGACAATGGAAGCATTACATTATGGGGAAGGAAACAGTCATCCACACAAACCACCGGCCCTTGCAGTTCCTACAGACCCAAGGGAAGATGCAAAATGATCACCATCAAAAGTGGTCAACATACCTGCACAGTTCCATTTGAATACAAATTATAAGAAGGGCAGCATCAATAATGTTGCAGATTTCCTTAGTCGACCACCGATCATGGCATTAACCATTGTACTCAACTCTTTTGGGCACAAGACTTCTGGTTGGCCACGTCTCTATGAAAACAACCCAGAATTCAGCCACACATACTAGACACTCTTGGAGGGTCAACATGTTTCAGATTTTCACCTTCAGGATGCCCTATTATGCCACTTGGGTCACCTTTGTGTTCCTTCAAGCGAGCATGCCAAGATGATTTGGGAAGCACACTACAGTTAGGTTGTTGGGAATTTCGGGGTCGAGAAAATGGTGGCAGTACTGCAAAATTATTTCTACTAGCCGAATCTTCGACAGGATGTCAAGAAGTACATCAGATCCTGCACTGCCTGCGCCATTCCCAAGCCGACCATCAAGAAGCAAGGCCTATACACCCCATTGCCTACCCCTAGTCGACCTTGGGAATCCATTTCCATGGATTACATGTCAAGACTTCCTTCTACTAAGCATGGAAATGACTGTGTTTTTGTGTTCGTTGACAGGTTCTTGAAGATGGCCATTATGGCGGCCTGTAAGAAGAATATCACAGCAGAAGCCGCTACTAAACTGTTCTTTGAATGAGTTTGAGTACACTTTGGGATCCCACAGTCTATCATCTCAGATCGGGAAAACATGTTCCTCAATACATTTTGGTCCAGTCTCTGGTCGATGTTGGACACCAAACTCATTAAGTCCGCAACCTTCCATCCCCAAACTGATGACCTAGCAGAGGTAGTCAACAGGATGATCGTACATATTATGTGCATGTACAACTCAAAGCATCCACTCACATGGGATGAGAGCCTCCCTTATGTTCAACACAACTATAACTATGCTCTCCATAGCCTCGACTAGCCACAACCCTTTTTAGGTGGGCTTGGGATTCTAGCCATTATGTCCCATTGATGTGGCCATGCCATTTGCAGCTACTCAAGCAGATTCAGCTCATGTCCAATTCGAAACAAATAAGGAAAACAAATTCATTGAGCACATCCAATATATCCGCCAGTAGGTCCATGACATTATGGAGAAATCAAATGCCAAGTACAAGAAGCGACATGATCAACATCGGGTGCCACACAAGTTTCAGGTGGGTGACAAAGTCTGGTTGCATTTGTAAAAGGAATGCCTTATCGAAGCCTATCGAAAACTCAGACCACTCTAATATGGTCCTTGCACCATTACCAAGGCTGTGGGGGACAATGCATTTGAGCTTAGCATTCCCCCATTACTTGGCCTGCACCTAGTGTTCAATGTGGATTGCCCTCAGCCATACTTTTCACCATTACTAGACACATCCAACATTGCAGAACAACTCACACCAACATAGTTAAATCTAGATTGCGTGGAACAAGCTGCAACTGATCAGATCATGGACACGCAGGTCGAACCGTTGTCCTATGACATTGATAGTTGGAGCATCTCTCTTGCGTCTGCCTGGGTGCCTGAAGCACTTCTCCTTGATCATCTTGTTGTATATAGGCACATCATTTATGGCTTCGAGAAGTGGTATCTTTACACATAATTGTTTTAATTCTCCCAAAAGTTCAGTTTCTTCTAGGTCCGATTGTGTGGTTCCAGTTAGTCTCTCAAGAAAGGGTGGAATGGCTTTCGGTTCACTTTCCTATTTTTCTTCCTCATCCTCCTTAGGAGGAGGTTGGCTATCTGGGAGAATCTTCCCAGATCATAGGTTAATCTCCTGAATTTCCATAACATAGGTAGGACATGATGTTTCTCCACTATATACCTGTTGGGCCTATCTGTTATTGGGGTTCAGGTTCGGTTGAGCAGGTATTTGGGGTTGTCTTGGTGGAGCAAGAGGCAATGGTTGTGGTTGAGCAGGTGGTGGAGGCAAAAGAGTGGGAGGAGAGTTGTACTGGGTCCTCCACCCTTGATGAGGTGCATTCCACTGAGGTTGTGGCTGAGCATACGAGTGAAATGCATGAGCAATTGGAGGTGCATGGTATTGAGATGGATACGACCAAGGAGGGGTGTGGACCAGGAAGGATGAGAAGGGGGGGCCCAAGAAGGCATGGAAGTGGCTTGATTAGGGTTGTAATAGGTCTCAGATGTCCCTTGCATTTCCTGCTAGTAAGGTCTGGGTCCATGTGGCCTCCTTTGGTTCATGAAATAGAGTGGTTTAGTGGCTCCTTCGGCCCCCTGATATGCGGCTTTAATTTCGGGCAAGGAAGCGCACTGATTCGTAGGATGGTCTTCTTCACAGACTAAACACACTTCTATAGAGTGCAATGGGCATTCGTTCCTAGGATGCTTTCTAGTGCACCTGGGACAAAAGATGGCCAAAGCTCTCTCGGCTTCCTCTTGCTTCCTTTTGATATGCAAGGTATCCATTTGCATGGCAATAGTCTGCCTCATCTCACTCTTGAAATCTTCCATCCGATTCTCAAGTTCATTTCTAAGGGATGAACTGGATGAGGGTGTACTGGCTAAAGGTCGACTTTCCCTACCTCTCTTTCTCATTGACCTAGAATGTTTCTAAACACAATCTTTATGTCATCATAAGGTAGTTAGTAGATGTCTCCCCCAGCCAACAAATGGAGGGTATCTAGAAGGTCTTCAGGGACTCCTCTGAGCAGGACCAACTTCAGAGATTTGAGGTCTAGTGTGCACCTAGCCCTTTTATAACTGAGTTGAAACCTCTCTTCATAGTCTTCTAAGGACTCATCACTTCCCATGGTCATTCAGAATATTTCTTCCTTGGTATCCTTTGATCTATAGTATTCCCAATATTTGTTGTTAAAGGCTTGTTGCATCTGAGCCCAAGTTGTGATATTGTTTCTAGGTAACCCCATGAACCAGCGTAATGCTACATCCTTGAGGGTAGAAGGAAATAGTTTCAACTTCTGCTTGTCTTCTGCATAGTCATAGGTTCGACAAAGAACAACAAATTCAAACAAGAAGGTATCAGGATCTTCGATAGTCAATCCATGGAAGTGAGGTAAGGCTGAAGGACTTAAGTTTTTCATTTTTGTGTCCCCATTGGTCTCTCGGATAGGAAAGGAACCTTCTATTCTTTCCCCATTTCCTCTAACGTTTTTGTTTTCAGCCATGGTCTCAGGAGGAATGGTTTCTTGCTCTTCTTCTATTATAGGATCTTCGTATATCTCTGGAGGTTCACCTATAGGTTCTTCTAGATCACTGCCACCAAATAAGAGAGATGGGTGACTTAGTGATGTGGTGAGGGTGTTTGGTCGGAATTTTCTTGAATTGTCTATGTTCTTATGAGGCATGAAAGGAAATCTCTTTTTGGGTGATTTTTGTTTTTTTTGCTTGTACCTGCAAAACTGAAATGGATTGAACAACAAATTGGAACTAAGTGAAATGGACTTGCTGAAATGAAATTGCAGAATGGAAATGAAAGCATGAAATGCCTAATCTACGCTTGCTGAAATGAAATTGCAGAATGGAAATGAAAGAAAAAAATGCTAATCTACGCTTGCTGAAATGAAATTGCATAATGGAATTTGTAGAATTGAAATTGCAGAATTGAAATGAGACAACTACTCTACTTTTGCTGAAATGAACTACTTAGCAGAATGTTGCAATAGAAAATAGAAGAAAAGTAGTAATCACAAAATACTTTGACACTTCCCGGCAGCGGCACCAAAAGGAATGGTGGGCTCCAGTATTGCAGCAATCATGCTACAACTCTTGGGGCTTCCTTCTTTACTTTTATCAACCTGGTAGTTCGTAACAAACTTGGAAGCGACGGTGCTATATGCACAAGTACTAGCTCTTACTGCAGGTTGTCACTTGATCAACTGGTGCAAGTTCACTAGGAGCTTAAGCCAACTTCTATGAGTTCTCAAAAGAAGCTTTAACTATGATGGAAGGAAACTAACTCTACGGGGATATTCTACTTGCAGAAAGAGAATGAAAACTTGAAATGAAACGCAGACCCTAGCAAGCCCTAGCAAACCCTAGTTTACCCACTAACCCTACTTTTGCAAGAAAAGAGGTGGGAACTTATGAAATGAGTGCCATTGACTACTGAAAAGGTAAATTGCATTTATTCAAGCTACTTTGGAAAAGAAATGAGAAGAAATCATCTTTTTGTACTTTTGAGTGTTTTTATGTGGAATTATTATGCTTGTGATTTATCTAGTTGTGACTATGCAGAGGTTTGGTGGCAAAGGAAGATGGTCGTTGGCTTTTGCAGAGGGTGAGGAAGGTGTGGAGAGGTCCTAAGAAGCCCCTAGTACCCTTCTGAAGACTTTCATTGCGATCAGACTTCGAAAAATCATGCACAGGAAACTCTACAGGAGGCTGCAGGGGATCTACAGGAGGTTCTACAGGAGGATCTACAAGAGGAGGCCGAAAGCTATTTTGAGGGTTTTGAAGGTAGAAGGATGATGGAAAAGGGGAAATGAAGGCTGGATGAAGGTGTTGAGGTGTCTAGAACTTGTCAAGGAAGATCAGGGGTGAACGTGATGGTTGAATTTGTTCAAATGGAAAGAAAGCATCTTTATGGAAAAAACGCAAAAATTAGGGCAAATTGGAGAAATGTTGTGAATGAGTTGGGAAATCTAAGTGAGCTAGTGTTGACTATTTTATGGAGGGATGGTGAGCTGAGATGTCCTGCAAAAGATCTACACATTTACTTATCAAAAATTGACTAAAGAAAGAACTAAAAACAAAGTTTTGTCTAGTTTGACCTAATTTCTTGCCTATAAACAGAAAAATGTTGAACAATACCTTATGAACAGAAAAGCATGCGAGAGAACTATGGAAAAAGAATATGAAATGATCTAAGAAAGTGAATCTGAACCGATATCAGCTTTTCCAAATCAAGTTATCACACTAGCAGTTGCATGGAAGAGCAAAAACTGTGTTTTTGGTGGCAACAACAGTGCCTTGACCTCAAATCATAGTCCCAGGAAGGGAGAAAGGAGATCAGGGCTTGCTGTGTCCTTTTGGATCTTATTTTATCACTAGCAACTTTCTTAAGCAACTTGAAACAAAAACAACTATACTAACCATCAAAAGCAACCTAATCTAACAAAGTAAAGTGAATCTATGCAACAAAAATTAGCTCATGAATTGAAACAAAAGCATATAAGTACACAAAGGAGGTGTTGGGCAGCTTGGGTTGGGCCCTAACCCAAGAGCTTCAGCCCTCTAAAAGAGATTAGTGCTAGCTCAAAAACTATTTCATCTTTATTTATCAAAAAATAGCAATTACATCACATAAATTGTTCTAAAAAAGAACTCGAAAATAAGTTGACCAATGTGCTGCACAAAAGTGCGAAAATATACTAAGAACTAGCTAACCTACTAAGGCTCGAAGCCTTCTTATTTATACAAATGGGTACTTCCAACAGTCCTCCTAAAATCAAGGAACTCGACTTCCTGGAACTGAAGATAAACAACAGTCCTATTTGACTTGCTCGGCTAACCCTTGGAATCATCAATGTGGGCCTTTGTGCTCTGAGTTGTTGATGGACGATTCGAGGATAGGGGTCATTAATGAAGGAGACACCCCCCCTATAAGTCCCCTTCCATGTTTTCCTCGAGTTTGGCTACCATTTTCTCATAAATTCCTTGTGTTTGTCCAATATTGTCCAAACAATCTGCATAAAACACTCATTAGACTACATGGCAAAGTGACTAACCCAATTCACTCTATTAGCATAAATATATTCAAAAACATGCAACAAACTAATGAGAATGGTGAATTAAGTTGAAATAAGAGGCAGAATGAGCCCATATAGTTACCCATTTCTGGGGCTCATCAGAGTGATAGGGGATACTTGTCGAATGAGTTTAAGAAAGAAAATCCACCTACTTTTGATGGAGAGGTAAAGAGATCACAGGATGCAGAGGCTTGGTTACTCAGTATGAAGAATCATTTCATGTTGCATGACTACTTAGAGAACATGAAAGTTAGAGTGGCTAGTTTTAGTATTAAAGGTAAAGCGAACATCTAGTGGGAAGATGTGAAGAATGTCAGGGACATAAATGAGGAAGATCTAACTCGGAGTGAATTTGAGCGCCTATTCAAGAAAAATTATCTGTCATAGGTACTTTGATGACAAGGAAAAAGAATTCTATGAACTAAAGATGGGATCCATGATAGATGATGAGTACACTAGTAATTTCTTGGAACTATTGAGGTATGTGCCTTACCTCAAGGAGGAGAAGGCTAAGATTAAGAAGTTCATTAGTGGGTTACCGGTTGCATTCAAGGATAGGATCAAGTTTGATGAGCCTATATCTTTGGAGGAGGCCATTCAGAAGCTAACGCATTGTAATGAACAATCGAAGCATTGAACTAAGACTAAGCCAAACTGGAGAGGTAATGCTAAGAACATAGGAAAATGGGACAAGAAGCGAGAAAGACCACATGACACAGGTAACAAGGAAAATGTTGCACCATCTAAGTGGTTCAATGCATCAAAGGGAGGGCGGGGACATCGACCTAAGGAATAGAGTAAGGAACCTGTATGGTGTTGGACTTGTGGAGGGGATAATCATAGGAAAGATTGTCCACAGTTTCAGAGTGGTACACCCAGGATATACAGTGCGCAGGAGGCACAGACTGTTGGGGATGTCGGTTAGAGTATTTCGCGTATCTATGCAGTAGTGGACAACCGACAAGCAGAACATTGGGAATCTATCATTGAGATGGACGGTAAGCTTTGTGATCAATTTATTTCTATTTTGATTGACCCTGGATCTAATAATGGCTATGTTCGTCCTGACTTGGTGGATAAGTATGGTTTGATTAAGGAATTGCATGCAAATTTGGTTAGAGTAGTTGGCTACAAGTACAAAGAAGAGAGTTCATAATTGGATAAGATCTTTTACATTTGATTCGAATGGTATGCCTACAATAGAGCATTTGAATGTATTATGTTGTGTTCATACATTATGTTATTGGCCATGGATTGGTTGTATCTACATAGAACCAAGGTTGACTGTTATGAAAAAGCTATTGAGTGTGTTGATGACAATGGAGAACCAAGAATCCTACAAGGTAAGAAGAAGGCCACATCAGTTAGGATGGTGACAACTATGCAAGCAAAGCGTAGCCACAAGAAAGGGTGCAAGCTATTCACGGTACACATTTCTATTTATAAGAGTAAGGAGGTTGATAATGCATATATGTTGAACAAGTACCTGGTTTTACAGCAATTCAGGGATGTATTTCCTTAGGACATTACAGAGTTTCCACCTCACAGGGAGGTAAAATTTTCTATTGAGTTAGTTCCAGGGGAAGCTCCAACATTGAAAGCACATTACAAGATGAGCACACCTGAGTTGGTAGAATTGAAGCTACAGTTGAAGGAAATGTTGGACAAAGGATACATTAGGCCAAGCATATCACCATGGGGTGCACCGGTTTTGTTTGTAAAGAAGAAAGATGGTACTCTCATATTATGCATTGATTATAGACATTTGAACAAAGTGACTATCAATAACAGGTACCCTTTGCCGATGATTGATGACTTGTTCGATTAGCTGAAGGGAGCAGCAGCGTTCTCGAAGATTGACTTGAGATCCGGATACCATCAGGTATGCATCAAAGAGGAGGACATTTACAAGACTGTATTCAGGACCAGGTATGGGCATTATGAGTTTGTTGTAGTTCCATTTGGCTTAACTAGTGCTCCAACTACATTCATGTGCTTTATGAAAAATCTATTGCATCCATATTTGGATAAGTTCATTACTATGTTCATTGATGATATATTGGTATATTCTAAAAATATAAAAGAGCATGTCGAGAATTTAGCAGCAGTGTTGAAATTGCTGAGAGAGCATTTGTTGTATGCTAAGCTTAGCAAATGCATTTTCTTTTAGATGGAGGTACATTACTTGGGGCATGTCATCTCCAAGGAAGGCATTGTTGTAGATCCAGAAAAGATAAGAGCCATCATGGAGTGGGTAGCTCCTAAGAATGTGGATGAGGTGAGATCCTTCATGGGTTTGGCAGGTTACTACAAGAGGTTCATCAGGAACTTCTCGTAGATTTCTGATCCTATCACATATTTAGAAAGGAAAGATAAGAATTTTGAATGGACTGAGAAATGTGAGGCTAGCCTTGAGTAGCTCAAGCAGTTTTTAATGCATGCACCATTGTTAAAGATTGCATATCCGGATAGATATTTTTTTGTGTGCACAGATGTGTGCAAGAAGGTACTTGGTGGAGTCCTTATGCAAGATGGACAGGTAATATGCTATGAGTCATAAAAACTAAACGGGTAGGAGAAAAACTAATCCCACACATGATCTTAAGTTGGAAGCAATTATACATGCACTGAAGATGTGGAGACACTATCTTCTGGGAAGGAGGTTCATATTGATGAGTGATCATAGTGGTTTTTGGCATCTATTTGACCAATTGAATTTGAATGGTAGGCAGGCTCAGTTGTTTTCCATGATCAATGAGTTTGAATTTGAAATCAAATACATCAAAGGCAAGGAGAATAGAGTGGTAGATGCTCTTAGCAATTGGGTACAGGTGAATCACTTAACAACTATGAGCTCTTATGGGACAAATTTACAGGATAGGATCTTGTGAGCAAGACAACAAGATGTCAAATATATGGATATTGTGCACAGTTTGCAGCAGAGCACAGGTACAGGTGATGGTACAGGTGCAAGTGCACAAGACTTGGACTATTGTCTTACAGTAGATGGATTGATCAGGTTTTGAGACATGATATATGTGTCGGATGACAGTGATCTCAAGAAGGTGATCTTGAGGGAGTTTCATGCAAAACCATATTCAGGTCACCCAGGTTACCAGAAGACACTGACAACAGTGAAGAGATCTTACTATTAGACGAACTTGAAGAGGGGTGTAGCAGAGTTTGTGGCTAGATGTTTTGATGGTCAGTGAGTGAAAGTAGAGTGTAAGCATCTAGGTAGACTGATGCTAATGGAAATGGGAGGTCATTTCCATGGACTTCATCACAAGGTTTCCAAAGATAGTGAAGCTGCATGATTCCATCGTGGTCATTATGGACAGGTTGACAAAGGTTGCACACTTCATTCCCCTGAAGTATACATTTTCAGCTAGTGATGTGCCACAGGTATTCATTAGAGATGTGGTTAGACTACGTAGTGTTCCAAAGAAGATTGTATCAGACAAGGATGTGAAGTTCAGTTCCAACATTTAGAAGGAGTTATTTGCAGGTTTGGGCACAGAATTTTCCTTCAGCACAGCTTATCATCTGTGGACAAATGGACAGACAGAGAGGGTCAATAGGATATTAGAGGATATGTTGAGGATGTACATGATGCATCAGCAACGGAAGTGGGAAGAGTATCTAACCTTGGTAGAGTTCGCATTCAACAACGATTATCAGGAGTCATTGAGGATGAGTCCTTTTGATGCATTGTATGGGCAGAGTTGCAACATTCCCATCAGTTGGAGTGATCCAGTTAGCAGAGTATTGATTAGACCATATATGTTGGCAAACATGGAACAGGAAATGCAGGTAATCAAGAAGAATCTAAAGGCAGCAGAGGATAGGCAGAAGATTTATGCAGATAGGAATAGGTTTTTCAAGGAGTTCCAAGCTGGGGAACATGTGTATTTGCGTATCAAACTGAAGAAGATCTCCTTGCAGCTTGGATCATGTGCTAGGTTGGCACCACGGTTTTGTGGACCCTTTAGCATCATTGAGAGGATTGGGTCAGTAGCCTATCGACTTGCACTGCCTCCGACAATGAAAGTCCATGATATTTTCCATGTATATTTGCTTAAGAAGTATGTTAAATATGTTGATCATGTAATTGACTGGTCTATATTGCAGGTGGAATCAGATGGAGAATTCTAGTTGGAGCCTTTGTGTATATTGTAGAAAAAGGTGCTCATGCCCCAGAACCGAGCAATAGAGCAAGTTAAAGTGTAATGGAAGCACTTTGGGCCCAATGAAGCTACATGGGAGATGGAAAATCAGATGCAGGTTATGTATCCTTCCTTGTTTTCCAATTGAGGCAAAGCAGCTTGATATGGTGGTTTGGTATTTTCTTATGGTGGTTTAGTATATGCTTTATGATCGTTTGGTATTTTCTTTATGGTGGTTCATATTTGCTTTATGATGGTTTGATATATGCTATATGATGGTTTGATATATGTTATATGATGTTTTGATATATTTTTAAACATGGTGTTTAGTATATGTTTTGATATATGCTTTGGTATATAATTTTGCATATGTTTTGGTATCTCTATTTTGATGATGTTTCTATATGCACACCAGTGTATGGATGTAAATACCGTAATGATCTATGTTATAAAGCTCCACTATGTGGTATGGGTGTTATGCTATTATGCTATCATGTGGTTATGTTATCATGATTTTATGATGTTATATGATTTGGCACTCAGTAGGATGATCATTGTAAATATCGTAATGAGTTGTGTTATAAAGCTCCACTATACTGTATGTTTTCATGTTGTCATGATGTGTTTCTCTTGAGAAAATCTTTCATTGTAAATAATGCATCAAGATATGTTATAAAGTTCCATTAGCAGTATGTCTTATTTCAACATGTTGTTGAGATATATGTGTGATTGAACACTGAGGACGGTGTCCCCTAAGGGGGGGGGGGGGTTCTGTAACAACCCTAGTGAAAATTCCATGTAATAAAAGTTAAAAACAATAACCACGATTGATGGGACACTTATTCCAAGCTGAATTTTGGGCAAGGCATACTAGGGGTGTTCATTTAGTTGTTTATGCCTAAGGAAATCAGCAAAGGCAATGGTTAAGGCTTTAGAAAGGAAAATGGCATATTTGGCACATTTATTTATGAAAATAATGGAAATTAGGAGAAAAGGGAGGTGAAAGGTCACAGGTTGCATGAGAGAAGGAAAATGAAGGAAAATAATGGAAAATGAATAAAATAGAGGCCTGATCAATAAAAAGGCTTTTGAGGATCAACTGGTAACCTTTTGTCAGTTCAGTGTTGGAGCTCTCTCTCATTATTCTCTCTCTCATACTGTTGGATACTTAGAGTTTTCTTGGAGCACTCTTGCAGGGTGTGCATACTTAGATTCTTGGAGCAAGAAGACAAAGGAAAAGTAGGAAAGTGTAAGGAGGCATCGTGATTAGCAGGTGCATCATATATGCTTGCAAGTACCAAGTTGCATGTATGATTTTTTCACTAGTTTTGGCATGCATGGCACATGCATGTGGTTTCTTGGTTGTGCTCTGTCATTGGCATGGAGGATTGCCTAGATTGACAGTGGATTGCCTAGCCTTTGCATTTCCTAGATAGCCATGGTGATTGTGGGTTTACTTTCATTGTTACTTTTTTATTGGTTCTCATGTTCCTTAGCTTGGGGTTGAGTTACTAGTCTTCGAACCTTGGTTGGACAAATGCTCTAGAGCCCTATATCATCTTGGGTTGAGTTACTAGTCCTGGAGCCTTGGTTGGAAAAACACTCTAGAGCCCTTAGTGGGTTGAGCTACTAGTCCTAGAGCCTTGGTTGGACAAATGCTTTGGAGCCTTGGATGGCTGGGATAGGGACCCATCTGATGGTGGCTTGGTGATGTCCGATTGTGAGGTGGAATCACTATTTGATGAGTGGATGTGGATGGCCTATGGAAGCCCTAGATGAGTTTTGATTAATTTGTTCTATGAGATCCCACATTCATGCTCAGAATATGGCACGGGGGTGAATGGCTGAAGAGAGATTTGGCTCAGCCATTCTATGGTCAAGTGGAACATGGAAGTCCCATCCCAAGTTTGGATTTTGCATCATTAATGAACAGTTATTTCTCCTTGTAGTTCTATGAGAATTTTGATGATTATATGTAGTCTATATGAATGTACTTTCATGAGTATTTTTTGTTGTTATTATGTTGGTTATGTATGTGTTTTATTACAGCAGCCATGTGTGGATCTCATCATGTTTTTACTTATAATTGAATGATCAATGTATATATGACCTAATGGATGGAATGGTTGTGGATGCAATGAGGCATCAATGGTTCTTAGTGATTCCTGGCTAAGTATGAGACCCCTATGCTCATAACAGTGAATTACACCTGTAGATTACACATTTACAATATGTTTGATGAAATTCCTATCATGGCTAGTAGGGGTCTAGTCAAGTCTTGAACAAGTATATTCTTTAGTACTGTCATTTCCATGTTATCTTACTAATTTGAAGAGATGGATCAATTTTGGGCAGTGTCCTGGACTCTGAGCCTAAAAAAGTGGCTTAAATCTTGGGGTCACTGGCACAACACTGACAATTCTAATCCATAATATCTAGTAGGTAGGTTTGTGAGAGTGACTTTAGGTGTTTGGTTGCTCCCTTGCCCATAGCATGAGAGCGAATATGGCCCAAGAGACCTAAAACAACAGTGGGACCCAGAGACAGATTGTCTGAGTGGTTGACTTGTCCTCTAAGGGTTTTCTTGATGATGTTGGATGTCTATAAGGTGTGTTTTTGTCAGTTGCACTTCATTAATGTGACCTAGAAGGTTGAATCATATCATAGTGGCCTCTCGTCGCATGTTTACCCCGGCTGGCTAGTTGCTTGGGTAGATGTGGGAAGAGGATGTTACATTGTTGAATATTGAAGAGACTATCCATCTTGATATTTAAATGAAGCCCGTATTTGTCAAGAATGTACATATTCGTGCATATTTCTCTCTCAATGAGATCAAGATCTATAAAGCCATTTTCCAAGAATTTCGAGACCTTTTCACCTGGTCATATGAAGAGATGCCAAGTATATATCCAAACATTGTTGTATATGAAATTAGAACATATCCTAATGCTAATCCAGTTCGTCAGCACTTACAACTAGTCCATCCTAAGGAGGTTATTGTTATTAAGGCTGAGGTTGAAAAACTTCTCTGTGTTGGTTTCATCTAAATAGTACCTCTAGTTACTTGGGTGTCAAACATTGTTCCTGTCATGAAGAAACAAGGAATAATATGCGGGTGTGTCGATTATCGGGACATCAATCGTACTTGTCTGAAGGATAACTGTTGTACCTTGTTTGTCGACCATATTGTTGATGATTGTGCTAATAGTGAAGTATTTTCATTTATGGATGGATTTTCCAGCTACAACCGGAATAAATTTCTCCCATCAGAATAACATACAACTGTGTTTATTTATCCATGGGGAACATTTGCATATCAAACGATCGTTTTCAGATTGAAGAATATTAGGGAAATTTTTCATAGGGAAATGAATTATCCCTTCCATGACATTAAACAAATTGTACAATCACATTTGGATGACCTACCTTCCCACTGGAAACATTGTGTGGATCATCCCATGCATCTCAAAGCTATATTCTTACATCGTTGACATTATAACATCACACTCAATCCACAAAAGTGCATGTTTTGTGTGTAATCCAATCAACTTCTTGGCTTCATTGTATCAAAGCAAGGAATTCATATAGATACACTAAAATTATAAGTGATCCTAAATCTTCCTTCTCCTTCCTCTCTTATTCGGCTACAATGACTCCAAGGGAAGGCTAACTTTCTACAGAGATTTGTTCCCAAATATATCGAATTGACCAAAGGATTTACTTGATTATTGAAGAAAGGAGTTTCCTTTCATTGAGACGACACTTCCCAAAAGGAGTTTGATTCTTTGAAAGATGTTCTAGTTCGGGCATCATTGTTGTATCCCCAGGATTATCAACTTGATTACTTCTTATACCTCGTTGCTACAGTTACTACCATCGCTATGGTATTGGTCCAAGAGGATGACATAGGGGACGAACATCTCATTTATTATTTGAGTTGAAACTTAAATGATACGAAGATAAGATTTACTCATGTTGAAGAGTTAGTTTTGGTGTTTGTCCAAGCTATCCAACGATTTCGCCATTATATCCTGTTATGCAAGACTATGGTTGTTTCTAATTGCAACCCCATGACATACATCTTGTCACGACTATTTCTATGGGAAGGTATTCCAAATGTATTTTCATCCTCTAGGAGTTCTATTTGGAGTTCATCAAGTCTAAATCCAAGAATCCTTAGTCTTTGTCGAGCTGATCTGCGAGCTTCCAACTCTTGAAACTAAAACAACATATGACGATTCTATTCTAGACAAGTCGTTATTCCTGATAAATTCATCTAACCTGTGTTATGGAGACATCATCATATATCTCCACACCCATAAATCTTAGCTCGATACCTCTCACTCTGATCAGCGGCATATCTAGTATCAGACTAAAAATTATATTATAATTGGCGACACATGTCTATTTATGTCACTGCCCAAAATATTTTCGTGCTAGCTATTTTTGGCCCACTATGTTTTGTGATTGTATCCTTTTGGTCCAAAAGTGTTGTGCCTACTAGATATATTATCATAAAATCCATGCTCCACCAACTCCTTTACACCTTGTTATCACCATTGGACGTTTTGCGAAATGGGGCATTGACTTTATGACATGTAACCCTCACTCGATCAAGGGGCATGGCTACATCATTGTGGCGGTAAACTATTTTACCAAGTGGGTCGAGGCAATGCCTACATATAATAACACCGACAAAACAACTACTCTCTTTCTCTTCAATCATGTCATTGCAAGGTTTGGTGTACCATAGGCTATAGTTATAGACCATGGGAAGCATTTATGTAATCACATGATGTATGAGCTCACTGCCAAGTTGGCCCTTCACCATGAAAGCTCAAATCCCTACTACCCACAGGAAAATGGGCAAATCGAGGCAATTGACAAAGTCTTGAAAATGATGCTTCAGTGCATGATAGGGATCCACAAATCGGATTGGCATCTTATCCTTTATGCAGCCTTGTGGGCATATGGAACCTCTGTTCAGACTGTTATTGGGTTCACGTCGTTTCAATTGGCATATGGAATGGAAGCAATCCCTCCTATCGAGTATGAAATTCCATCTCTAAAACTTGTTGTTGAACTCCTTCCTACCACTTCTGCAGAAGAAGAGCATCTCTTGCATTGGACACGCTTAGATGAAACATGGAGCGATGTCACAATGGCTAATGAGGCCCACAAATAATGCATTAAGGTGCAATAAATTAAGAATGTTAAGCATATGCCTTCTTAGAAGGTGACCTTGTCTTGTTGTATGATCAGGAGTTTGATGAGTTAGGGTTTGGAGAGTTTGAACCAATGTGGCTAGGCTTGTACATTGTTAAATGTGTTATTTCTTAAGGGGCCTATGAGCTTATTGATTTTGATGGAGTTCTATTGGTGCAACCCAGAAATGGATTGTACCTCAAAAAAATATTATGCTTAAGTCATTCTTGCTTAGTTCACTATGTACATACTGTTTATAAGTGTGTTGAGTGTGTTTTCAGTGTCTTCCCTTCAAAGTTTCTTACCATCTCTGTTAATATTGCTTTGCATTTCGTTTGCAGATGTCGGCATCCCTTCAACCATATGTTGGTTATGCTAATGGCGCTAGTTGTAGTACTCAGAACCTTTCCTCTACAGCATGGGCTATATATGCTCCAAGTGGTGACTTGGTGAGTTTACAAGGGATTTGTACTGGTCGCCCTACCAATAACATCGTTGAAGATAGCACGGAGATCAAATTATTGTCTAATGTTATTTCCCATGATATTCGTCGTATAGTTGTCAAACTTGACTCGCAACTTGTAGTACTACACTTGACTGATGTCTATTCAGTTAAAAGTTCAAATATACTCCATTTTGAAGGGTTTTCCTTCTGGAAAGACATTTTGACTATAGCTAATATCAACACATTCCTAGAATTTTAAACACATTGATGGATGCATTGGCAAATCATGTTTTAGACGAACATTTGCGACATATGTAAATTAAATCCGATTCACATCACATACATTGAACAAGATAATATAACACATAAAAAACATTAATAGGTAGATAGTTGTATATATATAAGTTTGGTTTTACAATAGATGTGCTCGAGACACATATGGCCACACAGCCTATCATATCAAAAAATACATGTAGTCAAAATATGGCTATATAGCCTCCTAGTAGACTAATCTTGATGGTGCTCATGGTAACAAACAACCACATGAGCTACTTTGTATAGCATCTCGCTAATATGGTCAGGCTGTCCAATAGTATGGCATTGCAATGTCATAGGGATCTGATTAACCCTAGTCTCTAGTATGCCCTGGGTCAATCCCTCAACATGTTATTTGAACTCTGTAAGAGTCTCAGCCACATTGAGATCCTGCAATACCTCTTGTGGCCCTGCAGCAACATGTACTCCAATTTGTGCCTGTTGTGGGTCTCCAACACGTTGGAGATAGGATGAACCCACTCATCGAATGGGTCCAATGTTTGCATGTAAAAATCAATAGTTAGTCTTGGATACATGAAAATAACCAAAAAAATTGTAAAACCCAAAAAAAACCAAAATGATTTTGTTTTACCTATGTGTTGATGGTCAAAAGTGACCTCATCAACATCAGGGAAGGCTACCTGGTCAGAGTCCTATATCAAACGCTTATCCATTTATATAATGGCTCCAACTGGTTCAATTGGGCCCAGTTACCCCCTCTCTCTCCCTATTGGCTTATAGTTTGTATATTACTTGCCAATAGAAAGAGAGAAATCAGATCTGCCCTCTTGTTGTGCACATGAAACCAAGAAAATCCTTAAGCTGACTTGAGGGCTCAGTCGAGCCACAACTAAAGTCTGTGCATGCGTAAGGGGACTTCTATGAATGTAGAGTTAAATCTAAATGCAAATCTACTCTAAGATGCAAGAAAAAAGATAATCATATCTCGAATTGGAAAATGATAACCTTTTCTCAATTCGAGAGCAGATGAACTAACTAACTAGGGGAAGAGGAATGTATATATAATGATTGAATTCATAAAATGAAATTAAATTGCACATTGCAAAATAGTTTGCATTTTAAAAATTATTAGATCACTTTATGCAAATCGAAATTACTTAAATAAAAAGTTATCAAAGCAAATTAGATATACATATTTGAATCCAATAAAATGGTTGAATTCATTGTATGATTTTCATCAATTAAAAGAAGTTCATTTAATTAATGAAAGAGAAAACAAAATGGAAATGCATTTAAACAATAGAAAGTTAATGTTGAATGCATTTGAATCTTAATGAATTCATCTTGATTTTAATTTTATTTTACTCCTCAGAGATAGCTCTTACAGATCTTCAATAACATATAGTAATTGATACCATAGAAGTGCCTAATATTAAAGAAAAATACACTATTTAGAATAGCGATTAAAAACAATTAGAGAAATTTTGACAATAGGAGATTAATTTACAATCCAAACAAGAGTGCATTGGAATGAAAATTTAATAAAATCATACTAGAACTTCATTACAAATTTTGCAGGCCATGACCAGTTTCAGAACCTTGAGAAAATTTGTCTACAAAAGTGTAAAACAACTCTTCTTCTCAGAGCCAAAGATGTTATATCTCTTTGCAACTCAACTTTCTGTTCCGTACAAAAGTGCAAATGTCTAGCAAGAAAAATCACAGAGATTCCCCCGAATAGCTCAGATCTAAGTTATTCACCCTACACTAAAACTACAAAAATATCTTACAGGAGTGCTTTAATATCCCCTAGTTGCAGAGAAAAGGAACCCCTTCATCGATATCAAATCTGATATTTAATAATTATAAAAATCTCCAAAAAAGGGGAATTGTTGAGAGTGATTTTTCATATCCTCAATTAGCGCTGTAAATTATCCGTTCTTCTCTTTGTTCGTCTCTTTCCATTGCTCCAAAGTGTTTCAACTTCAATTTCTCCAACCGATCTCCTGCTACAAACCAATCAAAACCAAAATTAAATTAAATCAAATTTCATACTAGAAATCAGAAAAATAAACTCTCACGAAATTGCTAGAAAAAAAAATAAAAAATAAAAATAAAAATTTCCATTCTACAATTCCTTCAAATAGATTTGATTAGCCTTTGAGTGTTGTCGGGGATTGAATTAGCGATAGCAGTTTTCCCAAGCCAATGAAATTTGCCCAAATCAAAATTGGGAAAACCATTTTTTTTCACAAATTTGTCACTTTATTTTTTGCTAAATTTTTGGGATCATTAAATGATTGAATCTACTAAATTTAACAATCTCAGATTTTTCTCCTCGGCTCTTTTCCTTTGCGGTCTTCCCAGGCTTGCTTTGTGTTTTCTACTTTGAGACGGCTAGTGGAGCAACCTTCTTGATCAATGTTCTCATCTTTTCTTGCACTTCCCCAACTACTACAAACATTTGAAATAGCTAGTAGTCATTTGCAGTGATAGAAAAAGCAACAGATCGTGTAGCATTTTCTATTTGCAAATTACGTTTAAGAGCTTGGAGTATTGTCTGAGCTTCTATGGCCTTACATAACGCCGTCTTGGGCCTCATTTGGGTAAGTACACCTCAAGATATACCTTTCCAAAACCAAAATGTCAAAATTACCATAATTCTGAAAATTACATATATATATATATAAACCAAAATTTGATATTTTTAATTAAAATCTATTTTATTAAATTAAAAATCTTAATAAATATAAATAAATATATTATTAAATTATTAAATATATACAATTATATACTTATTAATTATAATTAAAGTCATTAATAATTAATTTATTACAAATTAATTATAATTATTAATTATAATACAAATCATTAAATTAATTAAAAATACAAATTAATTTAAGCTAATAAAATATTAAACCATTTTATTAAAAATAAAATAATTGGGAAGCATGCCAAAGTGGTTGGTGGCTGTGAAAGAGGGATTTTTACCTTATATATGGGAGGTATAAGGAGCTAATGTAGTGTAGGGATAAGGAGGAATTTGGGTCTCGGGAGAAGGGAGGCATAAAGAGTTATGAGATTCTGCCGAGCCGAGATGGAGAGGGCCGAGGGCCTCAGAAGAAGAGAGGTTAGGTGGGAGGAGAGGGGAAGAGGGAAGTGGGAAGTGAGAAGTGAGGTTTATGTGGAGGTGGTTTTTTTTTCTAATAAAATAACTACAATTACTATAGTGATATCATTTTTATAGTCACAGTGTAATAATGAGTTAGTTTTGTGATATTTTAAATTTTGAAACTTAAATTAATTCCTGAGATATGAAAATTTTTATTTAAAAAATTTTAATGGTTTTAACTATTATACAATTTCAGTTACAATCATTTTGTAAAACATTAAAAAAAATTAATAAAAAACAAAAATTACATATTAAAAATAATTAATTTACAAGATAAAATAATATATATATATATTTTCATTTTTAGGTTATGTGGTGAAAATCACTGAATTTTGGATAAGCATCATTTGTAAACCATAATTCCAAATGAAATGAAATGAGAACCGATGAAAAGTTAGCGAAAAATTGAACGCAGTGATGCAATCATCATGCGAATTCGAAGAAAATGAAAATGTTGCATGATTAACCAAAAGAAAACATTAAATGTTGATATGGCCAGAGTTTATGTGAATGGTCCCCATTATTATTCTGAAGATAATAAGTTAAAAATGGGGGCGCCTTCAGGTAGCACGAGCTTTGGATCTTCGCGGTAATCCATCCCTGCATATGGATAGTCTTCAACCATAATGAGCTACATACATAGCCATCGAAAGAAGACAGTTGTGAAACTCATGGATGACGGACCTGCATGTCTAGACATGAGGTCTACCCACTGCCTCATTCAGGGAGCTCTAAGATCCAGAAGCTCAAATGAGATATGTTGAGGACGGAATAATGGAATCCTCTCCAAAGGGAATGAGATCAAAATTGAACCATACCCAAAGTTTTTTAATTGCCCATCTTTTACCTTGGTGAGTTGTTGCTTCATGTTTGCTAATATCCCCTCACTCCAGTTAAACATTATCGGCTCTATCCACTCTAATGCATATTGCATTTGGGACCTATTATCCAAATGTAGGGTAGCGTTGTCGGCCAATCTAGCAATGATGAATGGGATTGTCCTAAGAGACAAACATACCACATCCTTAAGCTTGATTTTCCCATCTTTTGTTGGCTAGGATCAAGGTCTACAATGTGCATCAATATACTCCCTGACAGTCTCTCCACCCCTTCTCGAACAAGATAGTGAGATAGGAGCACCTCTCTTCGATAAACCTGTTAAGAAATAAATATCTTCCACCTATATGTTGAGCATATGTGCTCCAAGTTTGAAGGATTGTGCCTACACATCCCATGCTCTGACAAGATACTCCAATAGTTCCATTTGTGCTCTCATCCTAGGAAGCCAAAAGAATTTGAGAAGCCCACAGTTTCTCAATGTTTGGATGGTTGATGGATCATTGGCAGAATCCATGGCTTGGACTTCATGTTCTATTTCTCGTCAAATCAAAGCATTTCGTTCTGATGGATACCTAAAACATGACCAAAAAAATCATTTGAATGAATCCCATGCAAATATCTCAGAAGAATTCGAGTGAAAAAAGTAGAACAAAATTTTCAAATGCGCCCATCGCACCCTACTAAAGGAATAGTGCATTTAAACGCTCTCCACAGTTATATTTTTACTATCCCAACGCACTTTTAGACATTGTTGCCGTGCATTGGAGCTAGGGCACAAAAGTAAAGCCCTAAATCACTCAAAAATTGACATTTTTTGCATGAAATGAAAAACCAAAACCATAAAAAGAAAGAGGAAGGTAAGATCTCCTACCTAGAAGTGACGACACCAAAAATGATCCACCGAATTGATCGCAATCAGATGTTGAAGATCGGGGCAAAAATGCACTCAAATCTCACTTACCAAGAGGTAAAATGTAAAATGGTAAAAATGTAGTTACATTTCTCCTATTTATGGTCATTTTTTATGATTATTTGATTTGATTTTATTATTTTGGCCTAATTTTACCATGTATCAGATATTTATAATCTTTTGGTGATGTTCTGAGCAGGTTAACAATGGCTTGAAGGAACTTACAATGTTTTTGAGTTGAAACAAATCATTTTTCCAAAAGAACATATTTTTATCACTTTTTCGAGCTCTATAAACTTACAAAAAAAGAACCCCCTAGAGTCCTCTTTCATCTCTTTTCAAACTCCCTAAATAAAAAAAGATTGTCCAACACTTGTCTTTGTGAACTCGTTAAAGTAAATGAAAAGATGTCTACCCAATATAAGTTTAACCCTTATCCGGACTGAGATAGACTATTTACGAAAAAGGAATAACTTAGTTGAACATGGCTAAGAAGTTCTCCTGAGTATCGTTTTCTACCTTTTTGGACTCAAAAGACAATTTTGCAAAAAGTAACCTTTGGAGTTTTATTTTTTGCTTCTTTTTCAAACTATCTAAACATGAAAAAGATGTTGAGTTTAACCCTCACTGGACTCGTAAAAACATCAACCAACAATGGACTTGTCAAACATGACAAGACTGAACCACTCCTTCTTAGGGTTCGTTAAATATACTCAGAGGGATTCATTTGGAGGATAAACTTACAGATCAAGCATATGTTATCCTCCTCAAGCTTGTCAAACATAAAGAGGTACTGACCAGAAATGGTTGGGGAAATTGTGAAAACAAGGTACTCGACCTATTAATGGTAGTGGGTAGCTCTTGAACATGACACTCTTTCACTTCATCTCCACGACTACTAGGTTGGGAAATATGCTTGTCTTTTTTATTCATCACACCATATCAAAGCCTTTGTATTTGGTTTGGGTCAATGGTTCCAACTCCATAAAGTGTCTCCAATATGTTTAAGATAAGTCCTTCAGTTGATATCTGATATGATACTCTTAAGCCTTCATTCATGTATGGCATTCCCAAAACAGTGCGTATCAACACCATTCTATCTCAAATCTTGATACTCATTTTGTGTCATTGATGAGAGATACATTAAGGCCCTCTTGTGATGGTTTGCTTCCTATCAACATCAGCTCATTATCCAGAAATTTTATCTACAAACTCCCTTTGGTACCTTGGGGCTTGCATATATTAATGGCAAGTTTCCTCGCTCTCGATGACAGTTTTTCATCATTGGCCTTTGACCGGATGTGTGGTGTTTGAATTCAACTCATCCATTCACACCATACAGATTATACTGTGGAACCTGAGATTCATTAACATCATCAATGGTTTCTCTCGCATATGTTAATGGATTATATCATTGGCCAATAATCAGATGGTGTATACCATGTTATACTTCAACTCATTTATTCGCATGGTTAGACTCGTACGTTGGACGATCAAGTGAACAAAATTGAAGACCCCAGATCTAGGTCCATCCATCTGGGCTGCAATTTCAGGATTAATGCAAGATTACAAAGCATGATGGTTTAGACAATCATCCAAGCATGGTTCCACACATTTTCATCAGTGGACGAGACTTCTTAATCATTGTACATGTAATGTTAGCTTATATATTGAGCATGGGTATTCCTCCCTCAGCGAAGATGTCATGATGAAAATGTATTGTGACAGATGATGATCTCGACCAGTTGTTCTTGATCTAGACTTGTCACAAGGTAAAGCACTTCAATGATCAGTTTTCGTTCCAGACTCTGTACTTTAGGGGGCAATCTGTTATAAGCCATTTTGTCACAAATGGTCAATAGGCCTGCAAACCGGATCAATCAACATTTGTGAACATGTTGTCAACATCCCTTCACAAAGTCTTGAGCATGACCTTTCTAAAAAGTCTAAATTTCTGGGATTAATTTCTCAAAATAAATGTTTTTAGCCACAATGCACCCTGCCCCTTTAGCCACCTACGTTCAACACTAGTTTCTCCCTTTTGCATCAACACTAGTCAACACTTGTTGCTCCCTTCTGCAGATGCGTTAATTCTAGAAATTCGGGAAAATTAAAAATAATTATGAGGCTTCCAAGGGTAGTTTTAACAATTTACCATGGATAAGAAACTTGAATCTTATATGATCCTATCTTGTAGAATTCACCTCTTATCCCTTGGGCTCATCCTCCCATCATATGTGTATCTCAAACCCAAAATGGTAAATTCTAAACTACCACTCACTCCTATAAATTTACTATCATCCATGACATTAGGGTTGGCTTTTGGAGATTGAGTGTGCCCTTATGTTGTTTCCTTGAACCTAAAAGAGTCATCATACTTATGCATTAAGGTTGATATTTAGGTGTGCTTTGTGACAAGGAAGGACAAGTCAACTTGGGGAGACATCTACAAGATCAACTACTATTTATGGTTGTAAACTCTCTCCTATTTCTATTAATACAAAGAGTATCTTGTTTTCCTATATTTGTTGTGTTATGTTTGCACTCATATATTTCAATGCCATGTTGATTCATTGAATAAAGATTGTTAGACTATGCTACTTGGTTGTTGTGGATCCTTTGCTTGTTCTAGTTGCGTGTGCAGGTTCTAATTATAGCACTTGGAACTACAATTGAAGCTTACAAGCGAGGAGGAAAAGAAAGCTTGCTCTTGATTCCAAGTAGGCTTCAATCCCATTCTCTAACTTCTCTAAGTAAAACTTCATGCTTTTGTCTTATGTTGTTTTAGACTAGTCCACTAGGCCAATTGTGAAAATTTTGCATAACAAAGTGCATCTGGGATTTCAACCATTGTGTTTCATTGATGTTTCCATGTCTTATGTGACTACAGAGACAGAATTTGCACATGTATAGTATGAGGCTGATAAAGAAACTATTTTTATTGAATGCATCTAGCACATCCACCGATAGGTTCACGAGATATTGGAGAAGTTCAATGCCAATTACAAGCAGTGGTATCATCAACATCATGTGCCACATAAGTTTCAGGTGGCGACAAAGTTTGGTTTCATTTGCAGAAAGGATGCCTTGTCGAAGCCCATCGGAAGATCCGACCACTCCGATATGGGCCTTACACAATCACCAAGGTCATGGGTGACAATGCTTTCGAGCTTAGCATTCCCCCATTCTTTGGCCTACACCCAATGTGCAATGTGGACCACCTTCAACCACACTTTCCACCATTGATGGACACATCAGACACTTTAAACATATAACACCAACAGAGCTCGACCCATACTGCATGGAATAATCCACAACTGATCGGATTATGGATGCACATATCAAGACCACTCGCCAACATAAGAATCAACTGCATCTGGTTGTCAAAGCTGGCGAACTCTTGCACCAAGCCAAGTGGCTCACCAGGGACCAAGTTCAACAGAAGTTTCCCCATCTCATGGAGGCACTCAATGCAATGGGGATCATTGCTTCCTAAGGGAGTAGCAGTGAACCAAGTGGATATTGGTGGCCACCTACCTATTCCACTTGTACCCCCACCGTTGTTTCTTTAAATTTCCTTAACTGTAGCACAACTTACTACTTTTGGTAGTTTTTCGAGTCCTAAACTTTCGAAGTTGTTTTGAGGGCCTAAACAACGTTTTTTCAAGAAAACAAAGATATCAAAGAGGTGAAAGGCTAGTTCTTTTTTGGCTTCCTCTTGGAGATATTCAAACGAGGTATTATGATAGTCAAAGGGAGATTGTATGCCAAAGTTACGACCTGAGGAAGTTGACGTTCCAACTAACCCCAGTGAGGTCCACAAGCTTTTGGTGCTTCATCTCCTAAGGTTAGTTTTTTTGGATGTATAGGGTTTCCATTGTTTATTAATGATAAAAAGGCCTTCCAGCCTCATTGTAAGATAGCTCAAAAGGCATGTAGACACCACATCTCTTCTCAGAGATAATCTACCATCACTTGAGCTATTTTATTTCCATTATGTATGTAACAGTTTTCAGTACTTTTTTATTAATGAATTGAAGTTATGTTTTCATTGTATCTTTGTGTTTTTGTTCATATTTGTATTTCATTTCGTTCCTTCATCAATCTGGATCACCTTTTCTATATCCTATTGCAATAGTTATGATTCTTCTTTAACTTGATTTGGAGTATCCTTCCTTACATTCATGACTTTCCTTCAAGCAAACCATAAGGAGCTTATTGAGTTGCTAGTTAGCAATATGTGATTGCACTCAAAACATCCTAAAAAAATACAAAATGTCCCAATAGTACGGGCTTTCAGTGGAGGAAGTAGGATTTGTACACATGTGCAGCCTAGATTTCAATCTCTAACTACTTGAATGAACTCCAAAGCACATAAATAGAGGGTCCAATGTTGGAGAATGCTGTAATCCCATATGTTGGAAGAAAAACCTAAAGGTTATCACCTGAATCAAGAAACCCAACTATCTCTTTCCTTTTGAGAGAAACTTCAGTTTCACTTGAAGTTTGACTTAATATTCTTAGGGTTTATTGAGTCACTCCTTAGCCCCCTTACTATAGTGGAATCATAGGCATTCATTAAGAGTTTGAATTGGTTATTTCTAGAGAAACCCAGACTCAAATGATGAAGGTTCTATATTAGTATTAAGTGTTTTTATTAGTGGTGTGAACTTTTCAATATAATCAATTTAGATCTTCTTTATTCCCGCCACCCTTGACCCCAATTCTAATTGTATTTTTTTATTACATGTATTACATTTAATTGATGGAATTGGTGCATAAGTAATAGACCTATATTATTCAAGTTAATACTTTCAAATTTATATTATATTTATCAAATGTTTAATAAGGATAAAGGAAAGTGTGCTCTAGTTTCATTATGGGTTGACATGGAATGAAATTTTGCTCTAAATTTTAATCCATTTTTTAGTGACCAAGACCAAGAATTGGATTGATACTATCTAGGTATTCTCCTTCTCAATTTTATCATTATAGATATAAAGTATTAACTTGGAAAGAACCATTGAGAATCTATCTTTACTAGGCCACCGAAATTATAATCCCCTAACTAGGAATTGCATTTAGCCTTGACAATAATCTCTACAATAGCATATATGGTATTTTCCTAGTTTTTATTAGTTTAGTCTCTTTATTTACATTCTTGACTTGTGTTCACTAGATGTTAGCCTCATAAAAGATTGTTAAATCCCCATAAGTGCAATTTTTGTGTTGTGAATGTGTTATGTTAATCTTGATTTGGTTAAGAGTGGATTACATTAACATTGAAAGGGTTTCTTGGGTAAATCTCTTGTCCATTATTGAATTATTGATATTTATGTGTTAATCTTGTATTTCTTTGTTTCTTTATATATGCTCCATTTTTAATATGGTCTCAAAGCAAGCTTATTGGCTTTACGGGGATGCCTCTTTTTCTAGGGTTTATATCATTCATGATAGAGAAAGCTTACAATGTTTATGATAAACTTAGTTCCAATGGGATCTCTACGATGGCAATTCTTTTGTGATAGAGAATGATGAGCAGTTCTAGAATCAATATTGAGAAATTTAAGTAGCAAAATTTTAAGCTACGAAAGTTCAAGATAGAAGACCTTATTGTAGACAAAGAAAAATGGGTCGTAGATCCTACTACTATATCTCTAGGAATGGAAATGATAGAGGGGATGAATTTCGATAGGAAGGTAAAGAGTGTTGCTAAATGTCTTAGGGAAAGTCACAATTGAAGGTGTTATATGATAAGTTATGGACTTTATATTAATTTAATCTCCTATTAAAAAAAATAATAATAAATAAATAAATAAAATAAAACTTTGAAAGAAGTTGTGCCTTATGAGGATAAATTATGGCGACTCTATGGAAAAGCATCTCAATGCCTTTAAAATTTTTGTATGACATATTTTGTTTGGATATTAAAATTTCCAATGAAGATAAGTACATTAACCTACTTTGTTCTTTTCCATATTCATGGGATAATCTAGTTGTAAGTATTACGAGTAATGTAAATAAATTAAATTTTGATGATGTTGTTGCATCCCTCCTATCAAAATAAATGAGGTGGAGAACCATGGATAGTGAGAGATGCCTTATTTGTAAGAGGTCATCCCAAAGATAAAAATAGAAATAATTATTTTGGGTAAATATCTAAATCATATCTAAATCTCGGGGACATCTTTAAGGAAATGTTAGAAATGTGTTAAAGCTAGGCATTATAAGAAGGATTGTGGCTTCAAAAATGTTGATAAAGGGATCTAATGATGTTCCTTCCATAGAAGGAAAGACATCCTCGAAAGAAATAGGGTATGTGTACTTGGTATATACACGTACATACTCATATCATGATGTACGGATGATCATATTAGGTGTTACATTTCATATGAATACTCCTAGGGAATGTTTTTCTGAATATGAAAAATATAATAGAGGTGACAATTTTTTTGGGAGATGACTTAACCAAAATAATAGGACTTGGGAGAGTCGAGTTGTTGCATGAATATGGAGGGATTAGAAAAATATTTGGAATTTCTCACATTCTATAACTGGCTAGAATACTTATATATAAGTAATATGAGTGATGCAGGTGTGTAGACTTTATTTGAAAAGGATTGCAAGATGGTTTTAGAAGCAATGGTGTTGTTGAGGGAAATTTGGATTGGAAATTTGTATAGGTTATTGGGAAGAACTATTATTGATGGGTGTAACAATTTTGTTGTATCTAAGGGTGGTAATGCATAATACATGATGCCTGCTTTCCTTGGAGAGAAGACAATGCTATGGAAAGATTAGGACATATTAGATAGAAGGGCCTTCAAGCATTACATGGTAAAGGTATGTCTAATTGCTCATTCAGTTTCAATTTTTGTGAACATTGTATATATGGTAAATATAATTGAGTAAAGTCCCCACTTAATGATACAGAGAAAACGAATCTTGGAGTTGATACACAATAATGTGTTTGGAGTTGTGCCCTTCTCATCTATGTACTATGTTTCATTCATAGATGATTTATTTAGGAACACATGGATCGATTTCCTTCAAAATGTACTTGGGATTTTTGTAAATTCAAAGAGTTTAAGGCCCTTTTAGAGAACCAAACATAGAATAAGATAGAGGTGTTAAGGATAGATAATGGTGAAGATTTTTGTGGAAAGAGTTTGAGGAATTATATGAGAAGTGTGGACTATCAAGGCACAAGATTACTCCATACACACCTCAATAGAATGAAGCTATAGAAATAATGAACATGACATTGATAGAAAAGGTGAGTATGCTCAATGGTGTAGGTTTATCACATGAACTCCTGGTAGAAGTAATGGATATTGCATGTTACATGGTAAATCAAACACCCACATCCAATTTGGTTAATAAAGTTTGCTAAAGCATGAATTGGTAAAATACCCTCTCTTAAACATCTCAAAATTTTGTGTTGTTATGATTTTGTTAATGGTCCAAGGGAAAATGAGGGTAAGTTGTATAATAAAATTGAAAAATTCACCTTTATTGGTTATAACTATGGTATAAAAGGTTATGGACATTGGAATCCAATAATAAAGAAGCTTGTTTATATTCAAGATGTAGCATTTAAAGAGGTTTTAATTGTCCCTGAATTGAATTCCAACCAAAGGAAGAAGAACATGAGACAATATAATTTGATTTGGAAGGTGAGTAATATAAATCGACATAAGAAGATGAACCAAAAAGGGAAGAGACTCTAATATTGAGGATATTAGCTTGGGAAATAAGGAAACTAGAATGGTATACCTTGCCTAATTTTCATTCTATTTTTTTCAATCTATTATAGATGATGATCCTATAATTGTTAGGGAGGCAATGGATTTAGATGATAGTAATGTTTGTGAGAAGACCCTAGGTGAAGAATGGATGCCTTGGATTGAGGAGATAAACCTCAAAGTCTACTATGAAAAAAAGTTTGGTGCAAACATTGTTGGATGTTATGGGCTTGGGTGCTCATTCCATATGTCTCAAACTCATGACATGTATGAATATAATTACATCTCACCTCTATGGGTTATTGCAACTAGTCTAGAGGCCTTAGTCTCTTGTAGCCACTTGATTACCATTTGTCATGAAGACAAAGTTTCCAAACCTCATCATGTAAATATTTGCAGCCTTCCCTTGCACATTATATAAGTGAAGTGTTATTTCACACCACTACTCTACTATTGAAAAAGTGTTCAAAGTTAACTTCTAGTGTTTCCAATAGGGAATCATCTTTCTTGTCCCAATATTCATTCATTACAACTTGTGATTCCTCAATAATCCTTCATGTGATAACGATTTCATCCTTTACCACTCCATGTTTGAGTACCATATGCTACTTTAAAAAAGAAAATCTCAACCTTCCACATATGCCAATGCTATATAGGTTTCTCTTGTGAAGTAAATTTTACTTAGCTTGAACTTGCTTGGATGCCTAGATTTGGTGTGATTGATTAGATATGTTGATAATTCTTAGACCCCTACATGTTATGACTAGGAGTAATTTGACAAGAAAATGTTAGGATTTGTCTTGAACACAACAATTATCAATGGGGGGTGATAATTTTCAGAGAGGAGGAGGCTAGTGTGGTCGAGGTTTCCTTTATAGACAGATCTAGTTCCCTATTTGTTGCATGGAATGTGATATATTTATAGTGATAAAATTATGGCTAGTGGTGTAATGCCCCACTTAAATCTTATCCTGCAAATTTTGTTAATGCTTACATTATCTGAAAATATTGAGAAATATTGGGCTAATATAAAATTCATGATTTCCATTATTCAAATTCCCCACTTACCTTCTCAAATTGAATATTAGGTAGGATATGGTATCCTTCCATTATTTCAAATAATATATGTATTCATCTCACATTCCTCAATGTACCCTCACATTTACTAGGGAGAAGACATGGTCCTCTCCATGTAATTACATCTCACATTCCCCAATGTACACTCACATTTACTTAGGAGAAGACATGGTCCTCTCCAACTCATTATCAATATATATATTCATTTCACATTCCCCAATGTACCCTCACATTTACTAGGGAGAAGACATGGTCCTCTCCATGTAACTACATCTCACATTCCCTAATGTACCCTCGCATTTACTTGGGAGAAGAAATGGTCCTCTCCAACTCATTATCAATATATATATTCATTTCACATTCCCAAATGTACTTTTCAAATTTACTTGGGAGAAGATATGGTCATTTCCCATTAAATTCTCAATTTTATATTCATGTCACATTTCCAAATGTACTCCTAGCCTTACTTGGGAGAAGAGAAGTCAATTGTAAGGATGGATGAGAAGTTAATGACCTTAATGAGAGGTGGTTGAGATGGAGAAGGGAAGAAGGGTATAAAAGGGAAGGGGGAAGGGAGAAAGGAGGAGGTTGGGTCTTGCTTATGATTGTGGGGTTGGTTGTGATTGTTTAGACTTGTTGTGTTTTTGGAGACCTTAAGAACTTGTGGATGTTTCTTGGGTTGTTGAGAGGAAGGAAATATTTTTATCTTGGTCTGGATCATTCATCCTGGACTCACACACACTACATCTGGTTGGACTTGGGATTAGAGGGCTAGGGAACCTGTGGAGGTTTCCTGGGCCAGGGATTATTTCCTAGTTGGCTAGGAGGTAAATCTAGTTGGGTCCGTCAAGAGGAGTGTTTAGCAAGAGCAGCAGGAGAAAGGCATCTCCATCAGCCACTGGTATAGGCATTCCTCCATAGATTACTCTTGTAAATTTTATTAGAATGAAATATTCACCTTAAGTTATGTTGATTAGAATGTAAATGGTAAAATTTTATTTGTTTAAAAGTCTTGTAAGTAAGTAAACTATCTCCTCTTATTTCATTTCATTTCAGAAGAAATTATATCTATTAGCAGACCCTAGGATAGGTCTCTTACACAATGTATCAGAGCTTTGGTTCAAAATCTTGACCTAAAGCCCACTAAACCCCAAATTTTGTTATAAAGAGCTTGTGACCCTCATAAGGACTCATAATCATAATGTATAGATTCTTCAAATTTTCCATCCAAAGCCACCTTGCACCTATTTTTAGATTTTAAATCGCCTTACAGATGCCATGTAAGTGCAGATCCATGAGATGGACCATGTAAGTGTGCTTCCAAAGAACCGTTTTGCATAAGCTTGTATTTTAGCAGCCTTGTCTTCCCATGGACACAGAAACCAACAAAGACACGAGGTTTAGATGCTTGATTTTGCTCATTAGTTCAACCTCACTAAAATTCATCATCTGCATGTTTTCTGTTTTCATCTAGCATCTTGAGCACAAAACAAAAATCAGCAGGGAACTTCAAGCCTACACGGGCGCACCAAAGGTTTCATTTCCCTCGGAAATGTTCACCTCTACTACACACTGCATCAGGGTAATGTGATTGTGCAGCCTCTATATGGCAATCACTCGGCCTCTTTTTTGCACTACCAACATGCTTCTCAAAACTGGAAATGTTGAAAAACATTTCTCCTTTGCAAACGGTCACATTGACATTGGATTTCTTGCCCTATAATCCTACCATTGAATTGCATGTTCCCTCCCTAGGTCAAATAGTGAACATCGCATCCTTCCAGCAAACCTGTCGAAAGTAACATTTTGGCACATGTAAGTGCTTGCGTCAATACTATCTCTTTAACTGGTGCTCTAGCAACAGAGGAAGCCTTGTTGAATTTTTTTTGTTTCCCGCTGATGTCTTCCCACGAAGGTTTATCTATTTATTGTTAGGCATGTGAGAAGCGAAACATTATGTTCAGATATCCTTGTCACCCCATCATTTTATTTTCACCAAGTAAATTTTTCGTTTTCTATTTCCATGGGATCATTCTTCCCATGGAATTGATCAAGTTTTCCATGTTTAGTAAGACTCTTTAATCCTTGAGCTTTGGAATTTTCAATTAAAACTTCCTCCCTCGAAGATGTCCTGGAGCATCCATCTTGAGCAGTATCCCGAATCTTGAATCCAACTCTCGCCATTTGCAGTTCTTTTCCTGAAAACCCAACTTCCGAAGTTGTGATAACACTCTCAAAGGAAGACTTGCTCCAAAGCTCCCCTGTGGGAGTGCAAGCAGAATTCTCACCTCCCTCTACATTTGCAACTGAAACAACACCGCAAAAATTTTTAGGGAAGTTTTGGGGATACTCTTTCATAAACAATGGCCTAGGACTTAAAGTTTTCCTAGAAACAATCCAATTATTCCTTTCAGAATAAGGACTCTGCAAGCACTCATTTATAACATCACTACAGACAACTGGAACAACGCCATTGTCTGATAAATTCACTAGATGCTCTGACACTTCTGGAAGAAGATTGGACCCGTAATGATTCACTTCTGCTAGTGCACTACCGCTAATCACTTGGAATCCCCTGTTAGTACCCTTTGTTCCTTGCCTTTTATGAAGATGAAATTGATCAACATCTCCAGCAGATTCTACCTCTCATCATTTTTGTTTAGTCGCTTCTGCTACTGCACTGCCGCTAATTCCTTGGCATCCCCTGTTTGTACCCTCTGGTTTTTCCCTTATATAAAGATTAAAGTGAGCAACATTTCCAGTAGATTCCACCAAATTGACACTAAGGGTTACATAGTTGAAGACTTATTTCCCTTTTTGTGGAAACAAAAAATAGGTTAACGAAATTAAGATAAATAATCAAATCTCTCTATAAAATGGTCTTTGTAACACTTGGAGCACATATTCTCCATTGCGGAGCTTCAGAAAAGCCACACGCTATAAATTATTTAAATATTTTGAAATTTACAATAAAATTTATTAATCGGCTCTTGAATTTAATATCAACCGTCGTTCTCACTTAATTGTTCCTTAGCATTATCTGAATATAAACCATAGATTCAAATTCAAATTCAAATTTTAGTTAACATTAATATTTTTACAAACCCCAAATTCTATTAAGCAACAAATTACATAGACATCTAAGATTCCCACGAAATTTGTCATCAATGTTAGTAGCAATAATTTGAGTGGTAGTAATTATTTATAAACATTTTTCCTTGGAGCCTTGAAAACGAAATAGCAGATATTTTGGTGCCACCAACTGGATGAGCTTCCTGTTCTTCTTTTGACACGGAGTGTTGGGATTAATCTTTATGAGAATGTTTTTTGGAATGAGATGCCTATGTCCTTGGACATTGATCGCTAGTTTAAAAGTTATTTTAATGACAAATCTAATACATTTTATTAAATGAAAACATTTATTCATTTTTCAAATAATATAGACATATTTGGTATCAGATATATTATAAATACATTGGTCTTTGGAATTTCCAATTTCTTGACGGTCAAATATAAGTATTTATTTTATTTTTTCAATAACAAATATTAAATATTTCATAATAAAATTATTATATTATGACAAATATATATATATATATATATATATATATATATATATATATATATATATATATATATATTATATATATATATATTATATATATTATATATATAATTAATACAAAGTCTCAATCAGATTTTGAGTGCACGATTGGTTCTTTTCTTCATGGAAGATATTGCGCAATTATAGTATTCTGTTCTTGAAAACTTTCTCAATGAATTTATTTCACTGGGCACGTCCTTAGACAACCTTTTAGTCATTTATGAATGGCCATGTTGCCCACAACCAAGGGAATCATGAGAAACTGCTTCAATTTTAATAATAATCCCATCATGTGGAGATATAAATAGTAACATAACTTGAGTACAACCACTACTGCGAAAGTAGGAATTTCACATGTCTACAGTGTTTTTCAGAGGAGCCCTAAATCTAGAAACAAATTTCTTTTATTATTAACACATAAGTATGATTCTGGGAGCTTGGAGACTTCATCGCTTCCATTCTTTATTTAGTACGCAAAAGATACCAATTATTAATTTACTATTATTTAATAAAGGAAAAATCATAGGAATGGGTATTATATTCCAATTTCATTTTTTTAAATATATACCATGTAAGATTTAAAAAAAAAATTGCCACTAAATAGCACTGTACAGTCGCTAATATTCCCTCATCCTTCTATCTTAATTTTCCTGTTTATTTATCAAAAAAAAAAACATAAATTTTATTCCTCTAGTACTATAATATCATGGGGACTCATGGAAGAATATAGAGAGTTATCAATATTACATTCTCTTATTGTAAATTGTATATGGAAAACCTAATGGAATGAAAAAGGTAGAAGGAAAGATGAGGGAGAGTCAACTCACAAATTTTTCTAAGGAAAAACTCCTTTCTAGAAGAAAATATTCTTGTGAATGTTTTATAATCTTCTCTTCACCCTCTTGGAGTTGGAGATGGGTTAGGGTTTTTCCACTTTGTGCAATAAAATATTAGTTGACATAATCAATGACTATTAAAATACCTTGGTAAACATGAATGTAGATATCTATGACCCCCTAATTGAGGCCCAATTTAGACATTCATAAATGAAGAAAATTGTTTGTTGTAGCCCTTATTCAGTTTCAAGGTTTTGCATGAAGTTTAATGCCCAAACCCAATATTACATGTAGCTGAGACAAATGTTAAACATGCATTCTGTGAAATTTTTTGAATCTAACACATCAGAACCTCTACTGCATTTTCTGGTTTACTATCTCCTACTTGTTCTTTGCATAAAAAAGTTATTTAAATGCATAAATATCGAAGTAAACACAAATGTAGCCTTCCCAAATAAACAAATCAACATGTTCTAAAGTTTAAATTGTGGCAACTTGGCATAACTTGAAATGATCTATTGCTTGGGTTCTCTTTGGACTATCTAGAGTGTGGTAGAAAATGTTAGGAATAGTGTTGATAAGTCTTAGATATCGTGCAAATTTTGAACAAATCAAAATGGTAAGGATGCGAAGGAACCAAGGGCCCGGAGAGTCTTCATAAGGACCTCCTTCAATTAACCCGTTACCTTCACCAGAATTGACTCTCATCATGCATTCCCTAGAAGCAATTAATGAGACCTAGAGAGGGCGCCAAACAAATGAAATGGAAGGGGAACACCCTTCATCAGGGTTAGGGAACCCCGAGGGATCTAGAGACTATGATAGAAGACCTCCAGTTGAGGACATTACTAGGGAGCTCCAGAAGATTAAGTTCCCAAAGTTTGCAGGAGGTCATGTCAGCGAGCGTGCAGAAGCCTGGTTAGAGGGGATGGGAAATTGTTTTTCACTAAGGGATTACAATTCCAATTCCAAAGCCAAAATAGAAATATTCCAACTCAAAGATAGTGCTCTGAATTGGTGGGGTAACTTGAGAATCAACTACACCTCACTCCAGACACAGTTACTTGGGAATTATTTGAGGAGAGGTTTAGGAAGAAGTACCTGCCAGCGTATTATGAAGAACAGCAAGTAGGAGCCTTCCATGCCCTGATACAGGGAGGTCGTATTGTAGAAGAATATGAAATTCAATTTATGGAATTGGTCAAGTATGTCTCCTACATGGATATTGACTAGCGCCAAGCGGATCGTTTTATGTATGGATTGAGACCTAAGATTAGGGTAATGGTGCAAATGTGGAAACCATCCTCAGTTGCAGAAGTTGTAGAACAAGCTCGTTATGTCGAAGAACACCTAGACTTAAAGGGTGAAGGCAGAGCCATCTTTCCATGTCAAGCAGGGTTTATGGGGAAGGCCCCTCGTACCTTCCCAAGGGGAGGAAGTCAGAGGCCACCACCATATGGAAACAGGGTTATACCTAGAACACTGATAGTAGGGATTTCAATGGTTTCTAGTGCAACTTCACCCACAGCTTCAAGGGTGCGTACAAATCAAAATCATATGTGAGGAGCAGCAAGTAGGGGCAGGGGTTCCAGGGGAAGAAACTCTTTCCAAAGAGCTTCACAACATTCGGTTTAAGGTCCACCACGCATCACTTGTTGGGGATGCAGAGGACCTCATTACCAGTGGGACTGCCCTGAGTTTTGAACCGGTGACAACAAAAGAGAGGGAAAAGAACCAATGGGGAGAGCAGGTAGCCACCACCGAATCTATGCATCAGTTGACAATCAGCAAGTTGAACACCAGTCTACCGTAGTAGAAACCTCAGGTATGATAAAAAAAGTAAAATTTAAAAAAAATTGACTCCAGTGCTACAGATAGTTTCATTTCACCAGTTGCATTAGAAAAATGTGGGTTGGTAGTCTATGAGCACGATGACTTTAAACAAGTTGAGATGGCTTCTGGAATAAAACAAGCAGTAGGGCCTAGTGTTGACCAATGTCAGGGAAACCTCGGGGTGTGTATGACTAAGTTGAAGGCATATGTCACAGCATTGGGGATGTATGATGTAATTATTGGAATGGACTGGCTAGGAGCTCATCGAGCTTTGGTAGACTGTTTCAAGAAGAAGGTGATCTGTTTAGATGATGAAGGTAGGCCAATTGAGATTTGTGGAACCAAGAGGGGAGTGTCCCTACGATTCATATCCATGATGAAGGTAAAACATTGTCTCAGACAAGGTTGCAAACTATATTTGGTCAAGACTGTAAGTGACCAGAAAGGACCTTCCCTGGATCAACATCCATTTTTGGAAAAATTCAAGGATGTTTTTCCAAAGGAATTGCCTGGATTACCTCCTGTAAGAGAGATTGATTTCACCATTGATCTGAAACCAGGTGCAGAACCAATATCTCAGACACCCTATAGGATGGCAACTCCAGAGCTTTGTGAGTTGCAGATGCAGTTAAAGGATCTCTTAAACTTGCAATTGATCAGACCTAGTATTTCACCTTGAGGTCCACCAGTAATTTTTGTCAAGAAGAAGGATGGTTCCTTGCGGCTATGCATAGATTATAGAGATTTAAATAAATCCATGATAAAGAATAGGTACCCAATACCTCGAATAGATGACTTATTTGATCAAATGAAGGGGGCAACAATCTTTTCAAAAATAGATCTACGATCTGGGTACCACCAATTGAGGATAAAGGAGGAGGACATCTCAAAAACTACATTTCGAACTCAGTTTGGGCACTATAAGTTCGTAGTTGTTATATTTAGTTTAACCAATACACCAGCAGTATTCATGAGCCTCCTGAATGGTGTGTTCAGGAAGTATTTGGACCAATTTGTGCAATTTTTCCTTGACGACATTCTTATATATTCCAAGAATGAAAAGGAGCATGAAAAGCACCTAAGGGTAGTATTGACTTGTTTAAGGGAAAATCAATTGTATGGGAAATTGTCAAAAGAAGAAAGTCCATTACCTTGGGCACATCATTTCAAGAGAAGGGATTTCAGTTGACCCGAAAAAGGTGAAAGCCATAATGGATTGGCCATTACCAAAAAATGCCCATGAGGTATGTAGTTTTATGGGGCTAGTTGGGTATTATTGCAGGTTTGTAGAAGGGTTTTCAAGGATTGCAAAAGCCATCACCACATTACAGCGAAAGGGGTTAGGTATGAATGGAGAAATGAATATGACACTGCATTCACAGAGCTGAAGAGGTTACTAACTAGTGCACCGATCCTTCAAGTACCAGACATGAGAAAAGACTTCATTGTCTGCACCGATGCTTCGGCGGAGGGATTGGGTGCAGTATTGATGCAAGAAGGCGGAGTAATAGCTTACGCTTCTAGAAAATTGAAGAAGCATGAAGAGTTATATGCTACCCACGACTTAGAATTGGCAACAGTGATGTTAGCCTTAAAGTTATGGAGACACAACCTCATTGGGAGAAGATTTGAGTTAAGAACAGACCATCAAAGGCTGAAGCATCTCTTCACTCAAAGGGATTTGAATGCCAGAAAAAGGAGATGGAGCGAATTCATAAGTGAGTATGATTTTGAAATCTCATACATCAAGGGAAAGGAGAACATAGTGGTGGATGCACTAAGCAGGAGGCCACGAACCTTCTCCCTAGTAGCCTAAAAGGTAAATTTAAGGGAGCAAATATTGGAGAAACTCTTTGAAGATAGTTGGTATCTAAAAGTCATCTCAGCTATCCAGAATGGGAAACAGATAGAACCAAATTTTGAAGGATATGTCCTTGAACCAGATGGGCTATTGAGATTCCAAGGGAGAATGTACGTACCTAAGGAAGGGGGTATAAGAGAAACCATCCTCGGAGAGTCTCATAGAGCACTCTATTATGCACATCCTGGGGTAAAGAAGATGTACGCAGACACAAGGAAACTCTTCTTTTGGGTAGGCATGAAGCATGACATAGTCTAGTTTGTCGCCAAATGTCTTGAATGTCAGTGAGTGAAGGTTGATCATCGCCATCCAGTAGGACTCCTACAACCTCATGACATCCCTACATCTAAATGGGAAGTAATTTCCATGGATTTTGTGGTGGGTTTTCCACTCACTTCCCAGAGGCACAATGCTATATTGGTTATAGTTGATAAATTGACCAAAAATGCCCATTTCATCCCAGTAAGGAACACTTACGATGTTACGGATGTGGCGCGAGTGTTTGTCAATGAAGTTATCCGACTACACGGATTGCCCACAAATATCATTTATGATAGAGACTCTTGATTTACATCTAGGTTTTGGACAAGTTTGCAGTCAACTCTAGGAACTCAGTTAAACCTGAGCACTACATATCATCCAGAAACAGATGGGTAGACTGAAAGAGTAAATCAGGTTCTGGAGGACATGCTTAGGATGTACGTCATGGATAATCAGACCCAGTGGGAAAGGTACTTACCATTGGTAGATTTTGCTTATAGTAAGAGTTATCACAGTTCGATCGAGATGCCTCCTTATCAAGTTCTATATGGAAGGCCTTGCAGGACGTCGTTGAGTTGGGAAAAGTTGGAGGACCAAGTGATAGTTGGCCTGGAATTAGTTCAAGAAATGGAGGAACAAGTAAAGTAGGTTCGACAAAGATTAAAGGAAGCGCAGGATAGACAGAAGAGTTATGCTGATTCACATAGGATTGATCGCAATTATGAAGTAGGGGACCAAGTTTTTATTTGTATCCGGCCCAACAAAAGCGCCATCGATTTGGGAAGGGGACGAAATTGTCACCTCGATTCATTGGACCTTTTAGGATCAAAGAGAAGATTGGACCAGTTGCTTATCGTCTTGTACTGCGCCCCATTTGCATAAAACTCATGATGTTTTTCATGTATCTATTTTACAACATTATGTTTCTGATGAATCTCACAAACTGGATTGGCAGGACTTGCAGGTCTTAGACATGGGAACCGTAATGGTAGAACCATTATGCATATTGGACCGTAAGGTTCGACAACTCAGACGTCGCACGGTGGACTAAGTTAAGGTCCAGTGGGACAAGTATAGCCTAGGATTTGCTACTTGGGAGGATGCAGAGACTATGCGTCATGAATACCCCTCACTTTTTTGAGCATCTGTGATGCCTATTTTGACTTAGATAGCTACCTATGTTAAGGTTCTATTTTGCAGTTCCATGTTATTTATTTATGAACATTATGTAATATTGATACATTTGGTTTGACACATAAAACTACTTATATGAATCAATTGATAGATTTGATATTGATGATAGAAATGGTTGATGTATGGACAACATATATGACTCACTTAGTGATGTATTATCTAGTGTGTAACTTATAAAAATTAATTTGGTTCATATATAGCTCAAGTGGATATGATTTATTTAAATGAATGACTTAGTGAGAATTCCCAGATTGACACATGGATACTAGACTTAATAATGTGATGATTATATGTCTTTTTGTTATATAAATGCATGAATGAGAGCTAACCCACGGGGGGAAAAGAACTATATGATAGCCAAGAGGGAAGGACGACACATCTCATGAGGAAGGTATAATGTACATTATTTTACTACATTTGGTATCTACTTAATATGTACTCTTATGACATGAGTAAAATGCAAATGACAGGTGGCAAGACGACCTGACTAGATTATTCGATGACAAGCCCAACCAGCTCTGTAGTGTGGTCTGTATTAGGGTATTGACCCTAGTTCTGCAGGAGGGGTGGAGGCATTTCCCACCATGTATTCTCCGAAACCTGGAATCATGGGAGGGAAATGGTGGACACGCTCCCCTAGATGTGTGATGACGACTGCCAATTACCAACTAGGGAAGTTAGGTCGATGTATTCGACGCTTCCACCATGTAGGTTTTATCAGTGGTTAGTATGGTCGTTACCACTGATAAAGCAGCAGAGGACGGATAGGGTGGGAACGGAAGTAGGCCAGGATCGATAGGAGGATATAGATCAGTTGGAGACTCTTTATGGGAAGTAATGTCATTTTCTTACTTAACATATTTTATTACTATAACTCTCTCTGGTTTGCTATGCTTTCAAACTCCTTACATCTTTTCATTCTAACTTCGAGACGAAGTTTTCTGAAGGAGGGGTGTATGTAATTCTCCACTTAAACCTTATCATGCAAATTTTTTTAATGCTTACATTATCTGAAAATATTGAGAAATATTGGGCTAATATAAAATTCATTATTTCCATTATTCAAATTCCCTCTTACCTTCTCAAACTGAATATTAGGTAGGATATGGTCTCCTTCCATTATTTCAAATAATATATGTATTCATCTCACATTCCCCAATGTACTCTCACATTATTAGGGAGAAGACATGGTCCTCTCCATGTAATTACATCTCGCATTCCCCAATGTACCCTCACATTTACTTGGGAGAAGACATGGTCCTCTCCAACTCATCATCAATATATATATATTCATTTCACATTCCCCAATGTGCCCTCACATTTACTAGGGAGAAGACATGGTCCTCTCCATGTAATTATACCTCACATTCCCCAATGTACCCTCACATTTACTTGGGAGAAGACATGGTCCTCTCCAACTCATTATCAATATATATATTCATTTCACATTTCCAAATGTATTTTTCAGATTTACTTGGGAGAAGACATGGTCCTTTCCCATTAAATTCCCAATTTTATATTCATGTCATATTTCCAAATGTACTCCCAGCTTTACTTGGGAGAAGAGAAGTCAACTGTAAGAATGGATGAGAAGTTAATGACATCACTGAGAGGTGGTTGAGATGGAGAAGGGAAGGAGGGTATAAAAGGGAAGGGGGAAGGGAGAAAGGAGGAAGTTGGGTCTTGCTTATGATTGTGGGGTTGGTTGTGATTGTTTGGATTTGTTGTGTTTTTGGATACCTCCTGTGGAGGTTTCTTGGGTTGTTGAGAGGAAGGAAGTATTGTTATCTTGGTATGGATCATTCATCCTAGACACACACACACACTACATCTGGTTGGACTTGGGCTCGGAGAGCTAGGGAACCTGTGGAGGTTTCCTGGGCTAGGGAATATTTCCTAGTTGGCTGGGAGGTAAATCCAGTTGGGTCCGTTAAGAGGAGCGTTTAGCAAAAGCAGCAGGACAAAGGCATCTCCATCAGCCACTGGTATAGGCATTCCTCCATAGATTACTCTTGTAAATTTTATTAGAATGAAATATTCACCTTAAGTTATGCTGATTAGAATGTAAATGGTAAAATTTTATTTGTTTAAAAGTCTTGTAAGTAAGTAAACTATCTCCTCTTAGTTCATTTAATTTCAGAAGAAATTAGATCTATCAGCAGACCCTAGGATAGGTCTCTTACAAGTGGTGAAGAGAAAATCAATTTCTCTAATCAATTATTAGGTGAGGTGGAATCTAAAACACATTTACAATTTCAACTTATGAACAATGTGGTGAAGCTAGGAATATTGAAATGAATTAAGAGTAAGAAAAAATTAAATTTATATAACCAAATTTCAATTAAGAAAGAAAATCTAAAAAATAGAATATTCAATTTTCACTCTATCATCATAACAATATATAATAATTTATATGTTAATGGTTTTGTGAAATAAGTTGTATGGAAGGAAAACTTACGTCCCCCCAAACCTTTTGAAATATAGGTAAGCATCATAATCATTGGCACATCGATGTTGGTTGGATATCTAAATTAATTTATCTATATTCAACAACCAAACTATGTGTAGATCTCTCTAGGGAGTTTTGTTAATTAGATTAAGTATTTCAATAACATTGGGAAATTAATATAGCAGCCACCTAGTGTCAGTGAACCACCCTTAAAAACATTGGGAAATCAATATACAATTTGTAATAAAAATAAATATCATTTAAGTTTAAAATGACTTGAAAATTAATGCATACCTTCAATTGTGTACTCATTATTATAACTAGTTTCCTCATGGTTTAATATATGGGTATGCCCATCTAACTCTTCTTCCTCTACATCCTTGGAAATACTTATTCTTACTTTCCATTTTAAAGCGGCATCTATGGGTTTCATTATATCCATACGTCTATGAGGGATACTCAGATCCCAATGAAGAAAAATTTCATGAAATTTTGGCTTCGAAACATCCTTGTGTTAATCAAACATAACAACCAATTGTGAAAAAAGAGTTTGATCATATTAGTCCATAATATTAAATTTTATATTATTAAAAAAATTATATATATAAACATCAATACATACTTACAATGGAACGAATTTTTCAATTGAGAAATCTTTTATATGCCTATTAATGTACGTGACACAACCTTGCATTTACATTATATTGGATTTTTGCATTTTGCCTTTTAACCATACTTGTTGATTTCACAATTTGTTTAGCATCTTCACCTCTTACTCGGCCTCTTGGGAATGGGGGAATTAGAGGGAGATTTTGTATCACAACACAATGGTGATTAAGATCAAATAATTTTGATCAACTCAAGATCCAATACAATCACTAACTATACAGGTGAACACTTATTTAATGCCTTTGATTTGTACAACTCACTCTTGTATATTTTCCTCCATTTTCTTAATTCCTTGTAAACGAATATGAAAACAAATATATATGTGTGTGTGTGTGTTTCTGCAAAAAAAAAAAAACAACAACAACAACGTAATTTTATTCTTGAAAAAGGGAAAAAAAATTACATTTTATAAATGCTTGAAAGCATTCGGTCATGTTAACCTTTCGGCTTATGGGCAATAAAAAAAAATTGTAAAAGTTTACATAAAATATGTTGAAGTTAGGTATGATAAAAATCCCCTAACTTCTCCTTTTTACCTTTCTTTTTCTGAACCTTTCGCCAACCACTAGGGTTGGGATCGACCAGTACCACTGCCAATTCATTTCCAACTATCTGCGAGAATATTTCTTTGTCTGAATCTGAGCCCTTAGAGACATGAGTTCTCTTGATAACCCCCATGCTATTTTTGTTGTTTGTTTCCTCTTTCTACTACTTTGATGCTTTGATCACTACTAGTTTTGTACCCTTCTGGGAGTGGATTATGGTTTCAGCCCCTTCTACTCTATTTCCTTGTTGGGCCTGAGATTATGCATTTGGATGATTCCCCATGGACTCTTCTTCTTCTTAAAGGTGGGATTCGAACACTTGCCATCCCTTTGGCTTATAGGCCTACCTCTTTTTATTTTTTGGGCTCTTTCTTGTCTGTGGGCATGTGTTCTATATATGTCCTCTTTGAAAATAGATTCAACATCTGAATGTCATGTTATCATAGTCTAATGCCTATGCCCACTAAATTTTTTTATGTTTCAATAGAATGTGGTAAGTAGACCTTTGTTGAGGTCAATCTTGTGAGGATTTAACCTAGGTCTTCTAATTAAACCAAATTTATCATTTAATTTAATTACAATAAGAATAAAAGTATAATGTTTATAACTCAACATTTACTTGATAAAAACATACAAGTAAATTTTGATTAACAACATATTAATCATTTAAGAAATTTCAATTTGCAACGATTTACATAAATGAAACAACAAATAGAAGAATACATGTTCCAGTGGTTTGGTTGGAATGTTCCTAACTCTATTAAGATGCTTCTCTTGGCTTCCTAACTGAATTTACCTCCCAACCTACTAGGAATGATTTTCTAGCCTAGGAAACCTCCACAGGTTCCCTAGCCCTCTGAGCCCAAGTCCGACCAGTGATAGTGTGTCCAGGTTAAAATCAACATTGTCCAATAGAACCAAGTTTGAGCTCTCTTATTTTTCTCTCCATTATCTCCCTTCTTCTCTCATCATATTCCTCCTCCCCCAAAATAAAGAACAAGTATCTCCCCCTTCTCCTCTCAATCTCCTTCCCTTTATGTCTCTTCCTCTCATCCACCTCAACCACTTACCATTAATGTCATTACTAGCCCCTCATCCATTTAATTTAATAACCTTGACTTTCCTTACCATATCTTATCCAAAAGTAGATTTGAGAAGACACCTTAGGAATATAAATATGGATGTTTAATTTAGAAATAAATTGGAGAAGACCATATCTTATCCAAAAGTAGATTTGAGAAGACATTTTAGGAATAAAAATATAGATATTTGGTTTAGAAATAAATTGGAGAATACCATATCTTATCCAAAAGTAGATTTGAAAAGACATCTTGGGAATAGAAATATAGATATTTGGTTTAGAAATAAATTGAAGAAGACCATATCTTATCCAAAAGTAGATTTGAGAAGACACCTTGAGAATTGAATAATAACAAATAATAAAACTCATATTAGTAAAATAAAATATCAGATTCACAAGTGTAGGTATACACCAATATTATTTAATAATTAAAAGTCAATATCTGCAAGTTAATTAAGCACTAATCAAAATTACCCTGATAAGATCAAGTAGGGTATTACATACACCCCTCCTTTAGAAAACTTTGTCTTGAAGTTAGAGTGAAAATGACAGAAGGAGTTTGAAAGAAGTTTGACAATAAGCATAACAAAATAGAGAGAGATATAGTAGTAAAATTAAGTAAGTCAAGCAATCATACCACTTCTCATCAAGAGTCTCCAATTAACCTATAGTCTCCTATCATTCCTAACCTACTTCCACTCCCATATTATCCATCCTCTGCTGCAATATATTATGGCATCGACTATATCGACCTAACTTCCCTAGCATGAAACTGGCAATCATCGTCACACATCTAGGGGAGTGTGTCCTTCACTGTCCTCCCATGATTCCAGGCTTGGATGTTACATGGTGGGGAATGCCTCCACCCCTCCTCAAAACTAGGGTCAACACCCTAATATGAACCACACTATAACGTTGGTTGGATACTTGTCATTAAATAATCCTATCAAGAAGTCACGTCACCTATCATTTACACTTTACCCATGTCATAATAATGCATAGTGCATATCAAGTAGATACAAAATGTAATAGAACAATATACACCATACCATTCCTTATTGGATATCTCAACATTCCCCAATCAGAAGTGTAGATCTTGGTTATCATATACTTCCTTCCAATCTATAGGTTAGTTCCCATTCATGCAATACATATACATATACATATACATATACATATATATATCTATATATATATATATATACAAGTGATCATAATCATCATGTTATTAAGTCCGGTATCCATATACCCATTGTGTATCTCATAACAACATGCTGGAAGTAAATCTTACATCAAATATCATAACTTCAATAAGTCATTCACTAGATAGATCATATCCCATTAAACCATACATCAAACAACAATAACTTTGGTAAATCATATCCAAGTAAGTTATACATCAGGTAAACCACACATCAAATATTTTAATCAACAAAACCTAATCCATCAAATGGTTTATATAAGTAGTTTCAGTTGTCCAACTGAAATGCATCAATATAGCGTTCATGAATAAAAAAACATGAAACTACAAATGAATCCTTAGCATAGGTGGTTGTCTAGGTCAAAATGGGCATCTCAAATGGTTAAAACAAATTAGAGGTATGTAAATGGAGCCCCAAATTCTTAAGTTGTTACTTGTCAAGAATGTTAAGTGTACTAGTAGGATTAAACATAGCATGAACCCAATTTCATTTTTTTATATGGCATAAAATGTGAAATGATATAATGTACATGGTTGCATAATATGTAAAAACATCTAATATACCTAACCTAATAAAAATAGCAAAGGAGGTTATGGGTTCTGTGATTTCTACTAGAAGAGGGGGGTTTGTCTTATGGACTAGAGTCATTATTTGATTTTTAAGGAATGGAATCTCCTGTGTGATTATATTATAGTAAGAAAAATGTAGGTATTTGGCCATTAAAAAAAATTGAGTGTTATAGGGATGACTCTTAAACAAGGGTTTAAAGAATTTGCAACAAATGCTTGATGGAGAGTGATTAGGGTTTAGAGTGCACCAATAGAAATGAATTTGATTTGTGGAATTCTAGGTTTCCTTGGCATTATCATCATATGTATAATCCGTTTTTTTGGAACCAAGTGTTTTTCTCCTATTGTCTTCAATAAGGATCTTTGTTCTTCTAGCAATAATAATGGATTTTTCAAAAAAAATTCTAACTTATATCTAGATTTTTATTTGCATATTTGAAACATAAATGTCACACACTAGAAATATCTAGCCTTAGACTTGAGGACTTGAAATTTGTTTCTATATTCTTCATTGATCAACTCCCTTTGAAAGTAGTGCATAAAATGAATATTATAAGACTTATTCTAAGTATCATGTATTCTTTAAGTTGATGCATATGCAAAATGTCTAAAATCCGCTCTGAGAATTATGGCATTCCATTTCTGACCCCAATCGTGGACTACCCCATCAAAATGTTGTAGTTTCACATTCAAATTGTCCTCCTAGTCTTACATACGTTGCACCTTGAATGATAACTTGGCCTTACTTTGGCAATAAAGCCATTTTATGAGTTCTTCATCAAGAGTTGAAGTTGGGTTTGTAATAGTTTTTTTTTTTGTCATCCATGATCTTGGTGGGGTACTACATTCATTCTAAAATAATTTTGCCCCTTGCCTCCCCACTTAGAGACCTTATGATTGTGGAATGAAGACTCTAAACCATGTTCTATGGGCCATTTTCCTATGAAACCATATTATGTCTTTGATCTGTGCTATGTATCCTTGAATATATATTTTTTTGCCAACATTTCCTTAGACACATATTATTTCAACATTTTTTTTCTCACAATATATATATATATATATATATATAACAACATTGAGAATAAATATAAAATAAAATCAATTGTACCAGCTTCTAATGTCCCAATATAATACTTTGTTGCAAAAATAACCTACACAAAAATGTAATGTAAAGCCCAAAATCAAGGAAAAGAATGTGGGCACTTGCGCACCCAATGGTGGATCATTGCTAAAAATCTGAGAAATAGATGAAGCCAACTCCCATAAACACACACTTGTAACTAGTTGATTATATTGGTAAAATGATAAGAGATACAATATTGGCACATAACTCTAACACAAACCTTGAGTAACTAATCGAGAGATTATATCTTTATTGTAACATTTTTACAAATGTATTAAATAATATTATTACAAAATCATGAGCATGGTAATAGCTTATGCACACATAATCAAACACTTATTAAAAATGTTGTTATATATGAACAATTTCAATGAATTTTCAATAGTAATACCATTGCATCCTTCCCCTTTTATTGCATCAATAAAATATATACGCTCATATTTCAATAGCAATAAACAATTAAATTTATATTTATTGCCACTCTAACAGCTATAGACTTAGTTAATCTCTAAATCTATGTTATCAAACTTCCTTAAAAAAAAATGTGAATACTTCAATCTCTTCCACCAATTGCAAAAAAAAAAAAAAAAAAACTTTGATCTACTCCAAAATATACCCCTTATTACCTAAAAATGATTGTTCTTTTAGTTAAATCCAATGATGTTTCAAGGTTATTTATCTAATAACACTCTCTTTATACTATAAAATGGTGTTTCCTTATAATTTATTTATGCCAATTGAATGGAAGTTTGATTTTTGTTTGTTTTTTGTTTTTAAACAAACTTTTCTTTGTAATCTCTATCGTTGGTGACATTTGGCTTCCAACTATTTTCCCCACCCCAAGGTTCGGTTCAACCTAGCTATAAAGTGCTCAATCCTTATAAAGACTACCTAATAAAGACTATAAGACTCTACTTTCTTTATCCTAATTCTTGATTCCTTATAAAGAGAAGTAATCTAACATATTCTTGTCATATAATACAAAAAGACTATAAAGCAACCTTTATAATATATTATATCCGAGCTCTATACTATATAATGAATGATACTACTTTATCATGAATGAGAAAAACACTTATAAAAGGCCCTTAAACTCATGATGATGAACCAAAGGGCCCTATATTATTAGGGGTCACTCACCATTCATATGGGAGAGTGCGTAAGCACGCTCGACTGTCCAGGAGAGGGTGCGTAAGCAACCTCACTATTCATATGGTGAGAGTTTTAACGCTCACTCATCATATGGGTGTGATATTTTGAACATAAATAAAACATCAAAGTTAATCAATTTTTTTAAGACAATGTGATTGGTCCTAAGCTTAAAATAGAATGTGATTGGTCCTATATTAAAATTGCATCCTTGCATTTGAAAAATATGACACTTAATGCACATGTGCACTAACAGTAATGATAGGCATGTGCATTAATTACCTCATGCCTCAAGGTTATTGCATTGCATGTCCTCCATATTACATCATCACTCACTAGATGTTCATTACTTATGGAACCGACCAAATTGATGTTACTCTCTAGCCTCTCACTAAATTCCCAACGTATTCTATATGATCATGGAACCAACCAAATTGATGTTACTCTCTAACTCCTGGAGGAGAATAGTTGTTGATGGCTTCTCTCTTATTACCTCGTTAGCATGTGTCCACATTACAATATTAGGCATGGGAAGACGTCTTACATTACACTAAAGGCATTGTGAGACGTTAGTATAAACTTAAGGATAGAGGATTTTATAGCGCTCGTATGAATTTTATAGTGCATTTTATCATTATAAGTGGATTTAGGGTGAATAAACAATATTTTCCTTGATTGCTATTTGCAACTCATTAAGACTTTTATAACTGTGAATTTTATCCAGTCATATTTGGGTGAAGGAAGTTGCAAAAGACTTTGAGATTTCTATTAACATAGTTTGTTGCCAATGTTTCTGCAACTATTTTTTTTTATTTTTTTATTTTTTTTACAAGATTAAATTGGAAAATTTTACCTAGAGATGTTATTCATTGCTTTCTTAATTTGAGCAAATTTGGATTATTTATTGTTTATTTTTCTATTTTTTATTATATTGGATGTTAAGGCAAGGAACCCCTATCCAAAGATGATGTTGTTGCAAAAAAAAAAACATAATGTGTTTGGGGCACTGTTTGCAAGAACCAGCAACAAATGGAAGAAATATAGTAAGTGATAAGTGTAAAAAGCCAAATCGGATGCCAGTCCCAATTTTCCCTCAACCACAAGGATGAAATGTTGTAGGAGACTCCTTGAGACCAGTTCATCAATATGTCTCCTCATTCAAAGATATAAATGTACCATACATAATGTCGAGTATAAGTTTAGAAAGTCTAAAGCAAGGGGCATGGAGTTGTGGACAGATAGGAACACCACAAGAGAATTCAATGAGACAACCGAAAGTAATGTTTCAAACCATTTTAATGTTTCAAATTTCATAGCTCATTATGCTATTATCTTCCTACTCCTATTTCAATAGCCAATCATATCTATATGTTTTTCTTCCTCCTTTTCTTATTATTGTTTTTTAATTTGTCACGAAGCTAGGCATTTTCCTTTTAGCAGGTATCTTCATTTCTTAAGGTCTTGGTCTTCGACATTCCATCGCTAGTTATGCACTGTAACAGAAAGCTCGATCCATGTCCTTTGGATGAAGAAAGGCATTTCATTTTATCAGTTCCGTCCAGAATCCACAATCTAAGGAGGCCATCCGGTGGTGAGAAGAATACAAAGGCATTTCTCTTTGTTTTCATTTCTTCATCTTCTTGCAAGTCTGGCATGGGATAATACATTCTGATTTATTGTTTAGGATACATACTTTTTGGGTATCTCATATTTTTTCATACATACAACATGTGCCAAACTGTAGCTAGTTCACATCTTTAAATTCGAATTTGGATTTAAATTATGGAGACACAAATCAACTTACTCTTGCATTTTTTTTTTTTTTTTACCCAAGGATACCCAATTAGACTTAGTGTGGTTATCCCAATTCTTAGTTTATAGAGCAATCCTGAAGGGCATCATGGAAAGACTGCTCAGAGATTCATCTTACCACCAGTTAATAAAAAAAGTGGCAGGATGGAATTTATCAAATGTATGGTGTTCCCTTGGTACATATTTTCAACTTTATCCAAATTGGCAATAAGTTATACATGACTCTAGTTTCTCATCATATTGTCAAAGTGGTGATCAAACATCAATGCAAATTCCAATTAATGGAGGTCAATGTGATAATCATGTAATATCTGCATTACAAATGGGTCATTTCGAATCCTTACAATATGGGGCATGACAAGGCTAGAAAGAACTTTCAACTATTGATGGGCATGTTAGAAGTCTCAAGGCTAAATCCATCATACAAAGCAGAAGTACATGCAATAGAATAATATTTAGTCTCAAGGGATTTTATGTTAGGCGTCAAAATCTTTTGGGGTCCCAAGCCAATAAATTACTCATGGTGGGATGATAGACACAATCATGAGTACTAGTCATGCAAAAACCCAAGGCAGAGGTTGTCCTTTAAATGAGCATTGTAATGTGAAGAGAACAGAATGTGGGTTTGTGTCTGGGGATATGGATATGGAGCATATCCATATAGTTAGTTCAAGGCAAAGTTATCAATGTGAAAGCTTGATTAATACCCATACCAATGCAAAATCTACATGTGTGAAACATAAAACAAAAGTACAGGATGATGAACCCACCATTGAAAAAATGCCTTCCAAGAAAATCCTCAGAGGCAACTGAAACACGAGGGGAATGGAGTACCCACTCACAAGAGAGTGAAGAGGCCTCTAAAGGGAGAGAAACATCTAAAATCCTTCCAACAATGACACTCCTAAACCTTGCACCAACTAACTCCCAAGTTAATGGCATGTTTATAAGCAATGCCTCTACAAGAAAACAAAATGCCCTCCAACAATAAGGGTAGTCTAGTTGTATTGGGTCTTCGTCAAGTCACTTTAGCAGGGATATCACTTTGCCAAATGCAATGAGACCATTGGTCACTCTAGATGGAAGAAGCATAAGACACATCAGAGATACCCGCATGGTTAGTTGGATGGACTAAATCTATACATGGACGACAAGGAAGGAAACAATGCCCTCTTCTTCTTCTTTTTAAGGATTTTCTAGAAGCAGATTCATATTTTGAACTTGAAGGGTTTATGGTACAAATTTATATTTTTAACTTGGTGGGTTTAGGGTCCAGATTTTGAATCTGGGCTCTGATACCATATGTGAGGACTTAACCTAGGTCTTCTAATTAAACCAAATGTATCATTTAATTTAATTACAATAAGAAGAAAATATCATGTTTATAACTCAACATTTGCTTGATAAAACATACAAGTAAAATTTGATTAACAACATATTAATCATGTAAGAAAATTCAATTTGCAGCAATTTACATAAATGAAACAACAAATGGAAGAATACCTATTCCAGTGGCTTGGTTGGAATGCTCGTGACTCGGTTAGGATGCTCCTCTTAGCTTCCTGACTGAATTTACCTCCCAGCCTATTAGGAATGATTTCCTAGCCCAGGAAACCTCCACAGGTTCCCTAACCCTCCGAGCCAAAGTCCAACCAGCGGTAGTGTGTCCAAGTTAAAACCAACATTATGCAATGGATCCAAGTTTGAGCTCTCTCATTTTTCTCTCCATTCTCTCCCTTCTTATCTCATCACATTCCTCCTCCCCCAAAATAAAATCCTCCAATGCCAAAATAAAGAACAAGGATCTCTCCCCCTTCTCCTCTCATCCTCCTTCCCTTTATGTCTCTTCCTCTCATCCACCTCATCCACTTACCATTAATTCCATGACTACCCCCTCATCCTTTTAATTTAATAACCTTGACATTCATTGCCATATCTTATCCAAAAGTAGATTTGAGAAGACACATTGGGAATAGAAATATGGATATTTAATTTAGAAATAAATTGGAGAAGACCATATCTTATCCAAAAGTAGAATTGAAAAGACACATTGGGAATAGAAATATAGATATTTAGTTTAGAAATAAATTGAAGAAAACCATATCTTATCCAAAAGTAGATTTGAGAAGCACCTTGGGAATTGAATAATAACAAATAATAAAAATCATATTAGTAAAATAAAATATCATATTCACAAGTGTAGGTATACACCAACATTATTTAATAATTATAAGTCAATATTTGTAGCTTAATTAAACACTAATCAAAATTAGCCTGATAGGATCAAGTAGGGCATTACATATCTCTGCACAAATTTTGGCGAAAGTAACGATGCCTTTTTTGTTCTTTCAACATCCATCTTTCTGAATTTTCCCAAAGTATTCCCAATATCCTCTAAGACCTTATGGTGCCAGAAAGGAAGAGGGAGATTGGATAGTCTCGCCCCACATCGACATTGTTGAGACCACCATATTTGTAGCGTCAAAATCTAGGAACCATGGAGTAATGAAGAGTGTTGCTCTACCCCAAAACCATGGTCCATCATTTAGGATGAAATCCATATCTTTATGTGTATCAAATTGAACAATGAAGAAACATTTAGACAATAAACATATATCATAGTTGGGGATCCATGTGGCGAAAACCCACTAGTTTAATGCGTCAAATTTGGGCCAAAAACCATTGAATTTGCTTACAATAGCCCTGGATTGATGAACATAAAGAGGGAAATTAGCTCTAGAATATTAACTTCCATGTCTAGTGTTTATTCCATTTTATCTACAAGTAGGGTCCTGGATTGTTTTGTATATGATCTGATGGGATTTGGGCCTTCCCTTTCACTACATCCTTAAAATAGATTGATACGCTAGGGTTTTTGGAGCCCTGAGCTCCACCATGTAGCCTTAGATTTAAAAATATGGTGGAGTTCCACACAATGTCATAGTCCTTCAACTAGAAGGGTTCCTATAACATTTTCCCTTCATATAATAGACTTTGAAATATTGTAGGTAAACCAAGACTATTATGAATGCTCAACTTCAAATTTGCCAACAGCCCTGAGCCCCTGATCCAAAAAATGGAGGTTTTCACACTGGCATTTTTTAAGAAAATTTGGTATAATTCCTTTTCCTACCTTGCCTTCCATTTTTCCAAATCCAAGAGGGAGAAACAATGGATATTCCCATAGAAACATATAATTCCCATGTACATCAGCCACACCAAACCCGGAGATCCCGAGCCATCCACGAGGGATTTCTCCTTCAATGAACGTTGATTCCCTGAAGCAGTGCAATCGAAGGATCCATGCACACGAAAATATGTACATGTAGTAAGCATCCCCATAATGCTCACTTGATACATCCACCCCATATGATCCATGTCATCGCCTAAGAGGGTTGATGGGTCATCACGCCTTCATTTTCCATTCGAGGTCGACATCATAGTTGACCATGGGCCCCTTGTGAGCGCGTTGAGCTTGCATTTTGTCCTTGGATTGAGCATTTTGTCCTTGGTATATAGCCACATCATGTCGGAGTGGTTATCATTTCACCGATTGCAGGATCCAAACCCTCCAAATCCATCACCGTGGATGAAACTAAGATCAGTGACCCCAAACCTTTATACTTGTTCAAAGCCTTGATCAATATGGTGAAGGACAATGCTTTGCTTAACCCTACATAGAGAAAAAAAACCCTAGCACCCCTCTCCATCTCAGCCTCCATCCAATGTGCATATATATATATATATATATATATATATATATATATATATATATATATATATATATATATATATATATATATATATATATATATATATTTTTCTAAGGAAAATGATCTTCTCTCTTAGCTTAGGGGTGAGAGTGAAGGTTAATACAACAATATCCATAGGCACATAGCCATCATTACAACAATATTCTCATCATCATGTCACTCGCAGGGAATTGAACCTGGGTGGAGGAGATAACAACCTTTCTTCCCAACCACCCAAGATAACCCCATTTGAGCTTATATATATAATACATGAAATAGAAAAGTTTGGATTTATATTAACCTTAAGTTTTTTAAAATTAGTTGAACTTCTTCTTAATTTGAGATTAAAACCAATCCCTGTAAGATATGAATTCATATGATGTATTAAAAATTTTGGACATATAAACTTGAACAATTAAATAAATAATTACTTAAAACATTTATGTCTCTAATATAGCTAGATTTAAATGAATATGTATTTTCTATGGGTATGTATTATATTGAGCATTTTTTTTTCTTGCTATATATGAAAGGCATAGTCTACTTGTGAGACTTTTTGGAAATCCACCAAACAAATTTCTATTCTTTTCCATTTGAAGTGACATTTCCCTGAGGTCCCTCGCCCATCGTCATCCATCAACCACTACTACAGACTCCACAATGTCTCGTCCCATAGCATGTAATTCATATATGCATACATCATCCATTCAAATTTGAATTTTAAATTTTCTTAATTGTTGCATTTTACTTGAAATATGTTTTGATTTTAAATTGGGACAGCGAGTATATGATCCTCGTCATGCCAACACTTAGCTTCCCCAAAAAACCAGAGACTAAGCCTGAGTAAAATGTAGAAAGCATGGCTCTACAACGAATATGGATCCATAGATGTCTTGCACTTCACGAAATTCCCTATGCCAAAGTCGGGGCGAGACCATATTTTAGTTAAAACCTGAGTTGTTGCTCTCAATATTGTCGACTTTAAGAGATGGGGAGGCATATTCAAAGGCACCGATTCCAACTTTCCGGTGTTCACTTTTTTGTTTTTGTTTTAACAAAATCTACTTAACCAACCATATGTTCTTAGATGACTAGGTGTCTATATTTTTTTATTCCTTTATGTATTTTCTCATGGCTAGTTTGTGTTATGCAGGCTATGTCAAGTTGTAATGTAGCGGGAGTGGTGGTCTCTAGAATGGTTGGTTGTCTTGCCTCTATCAAAAGACCAGAATTGTTTAAAAGATTAATCTTACTTTGTGCTTCACCAAGGTACAAAATTCCTTTGCATTTCCTTGAACATGTGGTTTACCTAATGACAGCTTCGCCTGATACATTATCTCTTATTTCTGCAAGTACTTGAATGATAAATCCTACCATGGAGGCTAGGAATGTGGGAATGTTGATAGTCTTTATTGTGCCTTGAAATCCAACTATGGAGCGTGGGTTTTTTGTTTTCCTCCTCTAGTAGTTGGTGTCAATGAGCCCTCTGCAATGGAAGATTTCAGGAGAACAATGATGAATATGAAGCATGAAATTTAACTTGTAGTGGCCAAGACCATCTTTGAGAGAGATATGAAAAACATATTATGTGATGTGAAGACCCCATGTATCATTATCCAGACTGTTAAGGATATAGTCGTTCCTATGGTCTTCCCATACCACATGCAAGTAATCCTTGGAGGGAAGATGAATTCAGTTAACATACTTGATGCGGAGAATCATTTGCCCCAGCTCGCTTTGCAAGGCTTGCTTCTACAGGCACTCAAACATGTCCTTAAAGGCTCTAAAAAGGAACTAGAACCTATTGTACAACATTCTAATATATGACATTTCCATTAGAGTCTAATCTTGAGATGAGTTAGAACCTACATGAGATTTTAATAGATGATGTTTGCATTCCATAGATGATGTTTGCATTCCAGTTTAGCATGACAATTTTCTTATTTTCAATTACAAGAGAAAATATGTTGTAATCTAGGGAAAATGCATGCATTCTATCTCGGTTAGAAATGGATTACTATTTAATGTTATAATGGATGTTATTTATCACCGATAATTAGATGGTTGGAGGATGCCTTTCATAGCACAACGCAAAATAATAGACTCTTCTTTACCGTAATCAAATGTAAAGGAGGAATCTGGTGCGCCATTTTTGTTTTGTCAATTATCGATTGGTTATGCTTCAATCCATTTGGTCAAGCACTCGACCAAAGAAAATTACTTGTCATACTGACAGAAAACCAACCAACTTGGAAAACGCCTTGAACAATATGACAAGCTAATGCCCACTCTCAATGAGATTGGAACTAACAAATATTTGGTAATATTTTAAAAAAAAAATAAATGATCATTTCCTTTTTTCAATTGTTTTTTTTTTCAATTTTAATTTTATGTTAGTTAATCAAGAGTATCCAAATGTGTTTAACTCGAGTAAATGGGTGAGGTATATAATTTTAATTAATTAAATGAAAAATGAAATTAAATTGATATAGATGATTTTTTTTATCTTAATAAGGAAATTATTATAATAACTTTTATTTTTGTTTTAAAAAATAAATAAATATAATTTTGAAACAATGCATTTTAAATATAAATATAAAATTTAAAATCAATTTAAATTTAATAATCATTATTCTTCATCATCAATTTAATTTTAATAAACAATATTCTTCCATCTATCTTAACTATATTGCCTTCATGGAGAAAGTGAAGAACATGAAAAATGAACAACATGATAGCAGTCATAGTGTAAAATTAGCTATGTCCAAGGAGAAGATTATATTCAAGAGGGATGTCAACAACTTCTACATCATCGACAATGGGTTTTCCCCTAATTCGATGGAAAATGCGGAGAACTCCCTAAGGTAAGAAAGTATGGCCATCAAAGGCTTAGAGTGTAAAACTTAATTGAACAGGTGTTGGAGAACCAAGAGCTTTCCAACATGATAAGGCCATGATACAAATGAAGGATCCTTCACCCACAAAAGTGTGGAAAATAGTTTTGTTATAAACATCCACTAAGATCTAAAAAGTGACTAGATGGGATAACTTGTACTAACTTCCATAAATGTTGAATGTAATCAGATTCAACTCTAAGGGATTAACCCTTCTTATATAACTCGATAAGGCTCTTTGTTGAGTGGGATGGCTCTACAAAGCCTCCAAATAAAACATGGCACATGGTGCTTGGGCTATATCCTCAACAACGTTGTAGTGTTGGGAAACCTTAGCATTAGGTTTATGTGTTAACTGACAAAGAATACCCTTAGTGGGTGAATCACTATCTCCAAAGGCTTATCTAGTGTGAGATGTCCATTGGATTAAGTGGGGATGATAGATTCCTTATATGAAGAACTACTCTCAGGAGTCTCATAATTTATCGTTGTCATTGCACATAAGAATATGCAATGAGTCTCCATGAGAATTGTGTCCTCCCGCGCCACCAAGTGGAGGAGGAGGAGATGTCACAAACATTTGTTGTTGTGGTTGGATGGGTAACGGATGTGTCAAGATGGTGGGTTACTACTCAACATCTGGTTAAGTGACAAGTCAATCACTCTCATCCAATTATGGGCACTTGTGAGTTATATGGTCACCCTGACAAATCTTGCAAGGAAACTTGACTTTGTGTCGTTAGTCATTCGTGTTGTTGCCCATGATGGGTTAGCTTTGTTACGTCCCTTGATAATTTTTAAAAGTGTTCTTTTGCTTATTCTTCTTCTTTTTTACTGCTAGGTTCTTGAGAATTATTCAGTTGTGTGGATTGCACTATATGAATCTCAATGGTATGCTCAGGAGACATTGCTTATTGAGAACTAGGCACAATTTGTAGAAATTAATGTGTAGATTCAAAACTGCTCATGGAATTTGCTAAATCACAAGACTTGAAGCTACTCTACTGATATGCAGAAGTTAATTCACCGTCTAAAACAAGAATCATTGACATGCAAAAGGAAAGATCACACATACATACATATTTACCTAGGGGAAAGCAACTACTCAAAACTCCTTACTATCTATATTGCATTAATCAGAGAGTAGAGAAGAAATACAATGCTTGCTCAAACCTTACCACACCCTGCAAGTGTATAGTCTATCCCTCTGCCTGACTGACTAGACCTGGCCCAACACTTAGCCAATTTTTCAAGCCTCCAAACTCTTATTTCCTTGTTCCCTTGGGGAATTGTCCATATTATTTATGAATTTCACACCAAGTAATTGTGCAATTACCATAGGCCAATCCTCTAACTACATGCACCACTTGTACAACTTGGAATAATTTACAGCTAGTAGTACATTGCCCTTGAACTCCAATCCCAAATAGGTAACTCGAATTCTATGCATGCAACAATTATTTTGGGTTGATTGGTCATCGAGTGTGGTTGAAGTTATACATCGACAACTTGACCTCCAATAGTTCTTATGAAAGTTAGAACTAGTTAAATTGACAATAACTCAAATTAACTGAAATAGATTGCTACAAATTAGAAAATATCATGTATAAATGAACTCAAGTATCTCCAACATGAATTTACTGAGTTAACTGAGTGACAAGAGCCGTGTCACCTCAATTAACTACCTCCAAGTATTCTGCTAAAATAGAAATCCTAATTCTAATCTAGTTTGACCAAGGTAAAGTCAAAACAAAATTTTCTTGCTACATTTTCAACACTCCCTCTCAGCAAGAAAGGGATTAATAGATGCCCCAATCTTGCTTCTATGGAATGCGAATTTTCCTCTTGACAAAGCCTTTATCAAAATATATGCATCTTGTTCCTTTGTAGGAATGTACTGCAGCAACATGATCTGCCTTTGAACACAATCTCGTAGATGGTGATACCAGATGTCCATATGCTTGGATCGATCATGAAATAATAGATTCTCAAAGAGTTTGATACAACTCTGGTTGTCACAGTAAATCATTGTAGGATCCATATTCTGACCAAATAACCCAACAAGAATCTTTCTCATCAAATAGCCTCACATGTTGCTTGACTTGCAACCATGTACTCTGCCTCTACTAAGCTAAGTGCCACAAATATTTGCTTCCTGTTGTACCAAGAAATTGTTGTTGACCCAACACTAAAAACTCCTCCTAAAGTGCTCTTCCTATCTGATAGACTCCCCGCACAATTTTCATTTGTGAAGCCTTGCAGATTCACTCCCTATGTGTGTGTGTACCAAAGACCAAACTAAGTAGTGCCTCTGAGGTATCTCAAGACATGCTTTGTTGATTTCCAATATATTTTGGTTGACTTAACCATTGTTTGAATAAGTTGGTTAACTTCATAACACATGTTCGGTCATGTGTTCACCAAATACATAAGTGAACCCACAAGCTTCCTGTAAATGGTAGCATCCACAACTTCACCTGAAGTAGCACCCTCTTTCCTCTAGCTTCCTACAAGAGGAGTCTCCATGGGTTTGCACCTATCCATGTAGAACCTCTGAAGTATCTCATTGGCATACTTTCCCTGAGAGACAAACAATTCCCCATCTCCTTGACATACTTCCAAACCAAGGAAGTAGTGCATGAGGCCCATGTCCTTCATCTCAAACTCTCTTGCAAGTTACTCATTGTAAGATATGATTAGTTATTCATCACCAATAAGGATCAAGTCATCGACATATAAAACAAAAATCAATAATTTACCTTCTACCATAATGTGATAAAGGTTTGCATCTGCTTCACTTTTTAAGAAGCCCAAACTGGTGAGATAGTTGTCGATCCTGGTATACCAAGCACGGGGTGCTTGCTTGAGTCCATATAGCACTTGATTGAGTCTACACACATGTGACTCTTTGTCAAAGGCATCAAACCCCTATGGCTACTCAATATACACCTCCTCCTCAATAACTCCATTGAGGAATGTTATATTCACATCCATCTAGTGGATCTTCCACCCCATCTAAGCTGACAATGATAGAATTGACCTGATGGATGAGTACCTTGTCATTGGAGCAAAGGTCTCCTCATATTTAATTCCATCAACTTGAGATAACCCTTGCCCAAAAATATGGCCTTGTGTTTCTTTATGCTCTCTTCTGTTGCATTCTTTACTTTGTAAATCCATCTCTAACCAACCATTGATTTTTCTGCAGCTCTTGGGACCACTTCCCAAACATTGTTTCTAATATTGGAATCATAATCATCTACCATAGCATCAACCCATACAGGGTGCTCTATAGCTTCCTTGAATGAGGATGGCTTTGTCTCTACCATCTCACTCATCAGAGCCATGTACCTAGTGTATCGATCCAGTGACCTCCTTTGTATGCACTGTGATGTGGGTGCTCCCACATTCTCTCTAGAAACCTGCAATAATATGTCAACTTCCCTAGTTCACTTCCTTCCTTCTCTGTATTTCTCTGGTTGAGTGGATGTCTCCACTCTCTACTCCTCTACTTGTGGTTGCTCCACAACTTCCTAAGGTTCTTCCTTTTGAGCCAAAAACTCTTTATCATGCTACAACTGAAGCTCCCTCTCAAGAGAACACCTCATTGCCTTCTCCTCATCAAATTTCACATCTCTTCCTACCGTTGTCATCCTCAAAGATGGAAAGTACAAATGATAGTTGTGAGGTGTGTCTGTGTACCCACAAATATGCCCAACTCTACTATTGGCTCTAGATTTTTCCTTGCTTCCTTGGAAACATGACAATAAATTGATGATCTTGAAGTGTGGCATATCTTGTTTCTTCCCTGAAAAAAATTCCTCTAGTGTACTCATGCCAAGAATATTTTGAGGACTCTTGTTCTACAAATAGATCATTGTGTTGCATGCTTCAACCCACAAGAGTAGAGGTAGGCTTTCGTCATGCAACATCATTTGTGCTGCTCCCACAATACGTTTGTTCTTCCTCTTAACCACCCCATTCTATTATGGATTATGAGGTGTTTTCAACTCTTATCGAATGCCTTCCTTTGCACATAAATTTTTTAAATCATTCGACACGTACTCACCACCATTATCGCTCGTGAGAGCCTTCACTTTTCTACCAGTCTCTTGCTCAACAAGTGCTTTAAACTCAATAAATCTGGAGAATGTCTAGTCTTTCTTCTGCATGAAGTATATCCAAAACTTCCATGAGAAATCATCTACAAATATAACATAATGCATGTGCTTGGCAGTGGAGGTTGTTGAGAAAGATCCATAGACATCAGAGTGGATCCTTTCAAGGACTGCATGCGCCCCGTTGTCCCAATCATTGAAGGTGGATTTTTTGTACTTCCCCAATGTACACACTTTACATGTATCTCACTGCACTAGAGCTCCTTTTGGGAGGCCTATAGAAATTTTTTGAATGATCTTCAAAGCGCCATGATGAAAATGGTTGTCTTCTATGCCATAATTCACTGACATCTCGACTCTGCACCTTCTCTGTTTTTTTGTTCAATGCTGCATAGTCTTCCACATATAATTTGTAGACGTACTTCACTTGAAACCTGATCTACTTCACTTGTCTCGTGGTGATATGTCTCAAGAAAGCCTTCCATTTTCCGAATATCACATCGTAGCCACAGTCTTCCAACACAGTTATGGAAACTAGATTCTTCTTCATACCTAGTATAAAAATCACATCCTTGAGCTTGAGAGGGGATCCAAACTCCCTTTGAAAAGTAACTGTACCAATACTGGTCGCACTATACCTTCCATTATCTCCCATCTAAATGTGCATCTGGAGATCCTTCTCCTCTAAGTCACTGAAAAATTATTTGTTTCCCGTCATGTGGAATGAGGCATCGATGTCGAGATACCACACACTACCCATAATTGTGCTTTCCATACATGCAATGAGCGTAAAATCAAGTTTGAACTATGAAGCTAAGGCTTCACCCACTACTCCTCTTATGATCTTCTTTCTTGCTTTCTTGTGTGTACACTTTGTTGCATAGTGCATGAATGCATGACAGTGAAAGCACTTGATTCTAGACAAGTCTTTCTTCTTGCCCCTTGACTCGAATCTACTTTGGATTGGGATTTCATCTATTTCCCTTTCTTTTCCTTTCCAGCCAAGGCATAGTTCTCCTCATCCTCACCCTTAGATGAGGTCTTGTCTCTGGTTGTCAACCTTATCTCCTCCTGTACTAAATTAGACCACAAGCGTTCCAGATTTGGTATCTTCCCCCTTTTGTTCACCAAATCTTGGTAGTTGTGCCAACTCTTGGGAAGGCCTAGACCGGCTAGGATCACCAAATCATCCTCTACTATAGTAACACCAACTTGACCAAGTTCATCACTACATTGTGTGAACCTGCTTAGGTACTGTGGAATGGTCTCATTCCTCTACATCTTGATATTTCGAAGCTTTTCCTTGAGTGTCAATTTCCTGCGGTCACTACTATTCTAGAATAAATATGTCACTGCTTGCAACATTGCATACAAAGTCCCTTTTCCATGGATATTGGAGACAATACAGTCTCGTACTCCCTCCAATATGATCCTCCTCACCTTTGCAGCGCACTTATTCCAATATGCTAGATTCTGAGCATCAATTATTGTTGGTTTCGGAATATCATTATCAATGAAATCCTTCAACCCATTATCCTCCAATACTGCCTCCATGTAGTACTTCCATGCAACATAATTCGATCTTCCCTCAAGGGCATAATTGAGCCTTAGTCCATTGAAATCCATCTTCTCGATCCTAAAGAAAACCTGCAACCTGATCTGCAACCTCGAACCTCTTGCAATAACAACTTTGAAATCTCTACTCTATAGTGATTCCAACTCTGATACCATGTAGAAATTAATTTGTAGATTCAAAATTTCTTATGAAATTTGTTAAATCACAAGACTTGAAGCTACTCTACTGATCTGTGGAAGTTAATTCACCATCTGAAACAAGAACCATTGACATGCAAAAGGAAACATCACAGATACACATAGATCTATCTAGGGGAAAGAAACTACTCAAAACCCCTTACTATTTGTATTGCATTAATCAAAGAATAAAGAAGAAATGAAATGCTTGCTCAAGCCTGAGCACACCCTGCAAGTGTATAGTCTATCCCTCTGCCTGACTGACTGAACCTTGCCCAACACTTAGCCAAATTTTCAAGCCTCCAAGCTCTTATTTCCTTATGTTGTTCCCTTGGGAAATTTCCCCTATTATTTAGGAATTTTGCACCAAGGAATTACACAATTACCATAGGCAATCCTCTAACTGCATGCACCACCTATACAACTTGGAATAGTTTATTACTAATAGTGCACTTCCCTTGAACTCCAATCTCAACTGGGTAACTCGAATTCTCTGCATGCAAAAACCATTTTGTGTTGATTGATCAGTTAATTGGTTGATCACTGAGTGTAGTTGAAGTTACACATCCACAACTTGACCTCCATGAGTTATTCTGACATATAGAACTAGTTAAACTGACAATAACTCAAATTAACTTAAATAGATTGCTACAAGTTAGCAATCAATCACGTAGAACTGAACTGAAATGTCTCCAACTCGAATTTACTGAGTTAACTAAGTGACAAGAACCATGTCGCCTCAGTTAACTACCTCCAAGTATTCTGCTAAAATAGAAATTCGAATTTTAATCTAGTTTGACCAAGGCAAAGTCAAAACTAGATTTTCTTGCTACATTTTCAACACAATTGCAGGGGTTTGCAGTGTGATAATAACTCACCCCACTTGAACAACCAAATGGCTCACAACAACATTGGATATAGAACCAATCACACTATCAGAATGTGGTTCTGATTTTGGGCATTGTGGATCGATTGATGTCTAATGAGAATTAGGAATGATATCATACAATGTACCCGATTATGAATAAATCAAGTCATTATGTTGGGCAAGTGAGATGGATTATTCCTTTATAACCACCCAATACATAAATACATCCTTGGAAATTTGGGGTAGCAAGGATCGAGTCAACCAATATTTATGTAGTTGATTAGGAATCTTGGTCCTAATCAATTTCTTATGTCACCTCCACTCATGAATATGATCAAATATGTGGGTAGAGGTGTCCTTCTTGAAAGTAGAAAAAGGTAGCAATTTTAATCTCTTTCCATGAAGGTAACTAGAAGTTAATGAGGAATTTTCACACTAAGGGAGCATAATCGTTAGCTCTTGTTGATCCAAGAATAGTGGGCCCTTAGTGTTGATTTTTGGTAGCATCGGATGTACTCTAGCCTTGAAATTTGGAGGAGAGGCTAAGGCACATGAGATCTACAAGACCCAAAGATATTTTTATGAACTTCTACCTAGATTAAGAGGTATTAAAATAATTAATATTTTTAATGGGGTCCTAAGTATAAACCTAGGAAAAATAAAATATTAATGTGTATTAATATATTTTTGGGTTAGAAGGTTCCAAGAGACAAGGATCAAAACAAATCTAATCTTATCCGTTGATTAGGGACTTCATCTCAGCCATTGAAGACTCAACAGGAAAAGTATAAGAGGAGGCTTGAGAGTTAGTTGGAAAAACAACAAATTGATCAGTCAATTTGATTTTTTGGAGCAAGGTTTGTTGAGAATATCGAACCAGTGATTTGTTTCAGCGAGGGGCAATTCAACAGAAGGCCGAGAATACATAGTAGAGAGGCAGAGATAGTGCAGAGCCTGGGAAGGCTGACATGGAGGCAGCTAGGACTGATGCAGTGGTTGACGTAAAGGCAACAGTAGTTGTGCAAAGGCTAGTAGAGTTGACGCAGGGCCAAGAGGTAGCGTTGGAGATTTTTGTGGGGCAGACTGGAACTGAGAGGGTGACGTAGTCCCTGGAGAGTGACGCAGAGCAGTGCAGAAGCTTGGAACAACTTTTGTTGTCCAGCTAAGGAGTTGTCGTAGTTGCTATGGGATTGACCATCTGGTGGTTGATCAGCTAGAATATATGTCTCTGATGAGAGGTACTTCTACCAAGGAAATTCTCTGAAGGGTGAGCCATTCCTGGCACCCTAGTTGTATTCAGAAATTGCATAGTAATAAAACCCTCATATTTGTTGCACCGGTTTCCCGTATTGGGTTTTTCTAGGGAAGATTATCCAAAAATAACGGTTTCCCTTGTGTGATTGTCTCAGTTATTTCAGTTGTTGATCTGTATATGTGTTGAGGCTGCATTTGTATTTATTTCAGTATTTATATTTATAAATAACTTGTTAATGGAAAGAACAAGTAGGAGATAATGAACTAGATAATGCAGTAGGAATTTCTGATGTGTCAGACATAGAAATTTCAACATGGTATCAGAGCATTGCAGATCATAGGAGAACTAAAGGCACCAACAGCAATCTGAAGAATTTGCAGCAATAGCAACGGTCCCAAGACACAACATTGTTCCATAGCAGAAGTAGCTAGAGAGGAAGTGACGTAGAGTCTGCGTCATCATTTTGAGCAATGAGGAGGGTAAACATAGTGGCAGAGAGGGGAAGATCAGACCTACGCAGTGCCCGGTCATCTTTCTCAGTCAGGAAGGATCGAAATTGTGGCTAGGAGGTGCAGATTCATCCGTTGTCGGGATTGCACAGAGCCTGAAAGCCTCAGTTTTCTTCAATTGTTGGGGCTTGGGGAGTTGTGGGTAGATTGTGATCTGAGGAGCTGGTGGGATGTTGTTTTTGTCAAAGCATAACAATGTCTATGGAGTCAAAACCAAGGTAGAGCGAGTCACTACCTTGATGGATTTCTAGCCAAGAAATCCAAATCCGAGTTGTAGTTGTAAGGAGGATTAGAGAGGAGAGGTTTGATAATTGGCTAGAGTATTTACAGAAGGGAAATCGAGACTTAGAGATAGATTTCCAAGAGGGGAGTCGAGACTCAAAGGGAGTCCAGAAGAGGAGCTAAAATGGCAGTGAACGGACTAAGGGATCAGGACAGGTTGGACGAAGCTTCCAACTTTGTCATCTGGAAGGCCAGGATCCTAGTAGTCCTGGATCGACATTGCATCAAGGACTTTGCCTTGAAAACCGTGGCTACTCTGGTTGATCCAGCTGAGAATGAGAAGTATGAGGATGCAATGGAAAGGGAGAAGTGCATGATCCTATATGGAGTCAAATATCATGTCATACCACATATTGTTGAGAAGAACACAACAGAGGAGATGTGGGACACCTTGACCACCTTATACCAGGGATCTTCCGTGCAAAGGAAGATGTTATTGGAGAATCAGTTGTGGTCATATCAGATGCAAAAGGGAGAGCATATAGATCCATTCCTTCTCAAGTTGCAGGAGATTTGCGACTAGCTTACTTCCATGGGGTCTACACAGATCTAGAATTTATGGTTAGAACTACGCTGATTGCAGTCTCCGAGGAGTGGGAGACATTTGTCCAAAGTATTTTAGGTAGGGATACTCTTCCCACTTTGGAGGAGATGTGAGCAGCTCTTCGCTAGGAAGAGATCAGGAGGATGACCAAGGCAAGGAGTAGTGGCAAGGGAGGTTGAATCAAAAAACAGGACAAGGAGGATGCGCCTCTAACATTTGTGGGATGGCAAGGGAAGAGGAATAAGAAGGACATCTCCAAGGTTAAGTGCTTCCATTGTGGGGAGTTGCGACTTTATGCATCATAGTGTCCCATAAAGAAAAACAAGGGAGAGGCTTTTGATTCAAAGGCAGCTCTAGCTAAGTCGGAGAAAGAGGTCGAGACTGATGAGGATTGTGCCATGAGTGCTCATGCACCTCTAGAGAAGAGGTGGGGAGACATCAAGTTGTAGTCAGGAGGACTACATACTAGGGGAAGGATCCTTGCGGTGCCCAAACTCTCGGATCATATCCGGCTACAGGAGCCCTCAATGACAGTAGCAGTATGACAGGGGTTGGGTAGAGAAAAGTGTAGTGGAGCAGTAAGGTAGTGCTTGGGTGTAGAAATCTGAGGCACTACAGTAGAGGTTGCAGCAGTGCGAGAGGCACAGAGGTGTATGTCACAATGTAATGGTAGCAGAGGAAGCACATGATAGCAACAAAGGAAACTTCAGTTTCACGAGGCTTCCAGACTGACTGGAATGTCAATATATGGGATAATTCAGTTACCTACTTCTCGGTAACTGAGTTGTAGTGCAGCGGTTAGCAATGGTAGTGCTAAGGCAGCATGGACAACATATTGAGAAAGAGTTGTAGTACATATGTAGCAGTGGCAGTGGCAGTGTCATGTAAGCAGTGCAGGAAGTGGCAATGCAATGGATGTAGGGTAGCAAGCCCAGCATCAGCACAAGTACCAATGCGGAGGATCAGTGTGATGTTTCTAGAGTGAAACATTGCTAGAGCACATTCCTCGCTAAGTGCGAGTGTTGATTTTTGGTAGCATCAGATGTTCTCTAGCCTTGAAATTTGGAGGAGAGGCTAAGGCACATGAGATCTCCAAGACCCAGAAATCGTTTCGAGAAATTCTACCCAAATGAAGAGATATTAAAATAATTAATATTTTTAATGGGCTCCTAAGTATAAACTTAGGAAAATTAAAATATTAATGTGTATTAATATAATTTTGGGTTAGAAGGTTCCAAGAGACGAGGATCAAGCCAAATGTAATCTTAGCCATTAATTAGGGACTTAATCTCAGTCATTGAAGACTCAACAAAAAAAGTATAAGAGGAGGCTTGAGGGCCAGTTAGAAGAACAGCAAATTAACTAGTCAGTTCGATTTTTTGGAGCGAGGTTTGCTAAGAGAATCTCGAAACAATGATTTGTTGTAGCGAGGGGAAGTTCGGCAGAAGGCCGAGAATACATAGTAGAGAGGCAAAGATAGTGCCAGAGAGATGGTGCAGAGCTTGGGAAGGCTGACGTAGAGGCAGCTAGGACTGACACAGTTGCTGAGGAGGCCAACATGGGTGACACAAAGGGCCAGAGGGCTGACGCGGAGGAAGCAGTAGTTGCATAGAGGCTAGCAGAGCTGACGTAGGGCCAAGAGGCAGCGCTGGAGATTTTTGTGGGGCAGACTGGAGCTAAGAGGGTGACATGTCATGCAGTCCCTAGAGAGTGACGCAGAGCAGTGGAGAAGCTTGGAACAACTTTTGTCATCCAGCTAAGGAGTTGTCGTAGTTGATGTGGGATCAATCATCTATTTGCTAATCAGCCAAAATATCTTACTCTGAGGAGAGGTACTTCTACCAAGGAAATTCTCTGAAGGCTGAGCCATTTCTGACACCATAGTTGTATTCAGAAACTGCATAATAATAAAACCCTCATATATGTTGCATGTTTTCCTGAATTGGGTTTTTTCAGGGACGATTGTCCAAAAATAACGGTGTCCCTTGTGTGATTTTCTCAGTTATTTCAGTTGTTGATCTTTATATGCGTTGAGTTTGCATTTGTGTTTATTTCGGTATTTATATTTATAAATAACTTGTTAATGGAAAGAACAAGTAGGAGATAATAAACCAGATAATGTAGTAGGAATTTCTGACGTGTCAGACTTAGAAATTTCAACACTTACCAATCTAGGTAGGTAAGGTACTAAATGTACACAAGCGCTAACAATTTTGCACCAAAAATCAAAATGAAGATTCATTATGAATATTTCATAATACTTTGGTGCTTGATTCAAACAATATAGTGAAGACTAAAGGCATTCAACAATGATCATAAGATAAATCCTTTTCATATATCATACACAACCATGAATATCTATGCGATGTTTCTTAAATTTGAATAAAAATAAACAAGGGTGGAAAGTGTAAGGGGGAGCACTTGTTTGACCTTAAGGGAAAATATGAATAAACTTTGTCTAAGCATTGGGAATATCCTCTAAGAATCAAGTGAAAGGGCTCGTGTTGTATTAAGATTTAGAAATTCTTTAATTCAAATAGAATAAAACAATTAGTTATAATGGAGAATTGTATGTTTTAACCACATACAAAAAATACCTGCATATGAATTCTAAGAACAGAAAATAAACTATGCGAGAGCATAACACATAAAACACATATACACAAACATTTTCCCCTATATCCCAAAATCGAGCCTACTAGCTTGATTTTTCATTATGTTCCTTTCAATGTTACAATACATATCTATACATGTCGAAGCATCCAATACCATGGACCAAAAACCATCGCATCCAAAACCATGTGTGAAAACCATGCATAAAACCAAAGGTAGGTCCGCCCAACCTAATATAGGGTCCAAAAAAAAAAATCCTCGAGACACTACACCAGACCCCGTAGAGGGGGGCTAACCACCTTCCTCAAAAGCTAGTCATGGAAAGAATATAACACAACCCAACATTCTCCCACTTGTTGTTTTCTTTCCACAAGGGGCCACAATAGAGCTTAGTCATTTATCCAGCCCTGAAATGCCCATTATTTCTCTACACCAAGAGAACTTCTCAGAGCTCATAGATTTTGTTAATGCATCTGCAATATTCTTCAAAGTGTCCACCTTTACCAGCAACAATTTTTTGTCTTCTATCATATCCCTCACAAAGTGATATTGAACATCAATGTGCTTTATCTTTGAATGGTAAGCAGGGTTCTTTGCCAAGAAAATTGCACTTTGGTTGTCACAGTCTATCCTTATAGCTCCCTGTACTAACCCCATACTTGAACACAATCTCTACAACCAAACTGCTTCCTCGCTTACATGAGTGGCTACCATGTATTCTACCTCTATAGTTGATAGTGCCACTACAGATCGTTTCTTACTCATCCAACTGACTACACCTCCAAATAGGTTGAACACATACCCACTTGTAGATCTTCTCTGATCTAGATCTCTAGCCCAGTCTGCATCAACAAAGCCAAGGATATCCAAAACTATGTTCAATCCTAGTCTTCCTTGGTAGCACAAACCATAATCACTAGTGCCACGCAAATACCTGAAAACCCGCTTCACTATTGTCCAATGATCCTTTCCTAGTTTTGACATAAACCTACTCAATACTCCCACTGCATGTGCAATGTCTGGTCTAGTACAGAACATCGCATACATCAGGCTACCGACTGCACTTGCATATAGAACACGGGACATGTCCTCTTCCTCTTCTTGTGTCTTGGGACATTGTTCGGAAGATAACTTTACACCTACAGGAATAGGAACCTTCATCGGTTTACTATCCTGCATATTAAACCTCTATAGTATTGTCTCGACATACTTCCTCTGGTTTAACCAGAGCTTCCTCTTTGCCCAATCTCTTTTAATTTCCATGCCCAAAATATAGTTTGTAGCACCAAGATCTTGCATGTCGAATTTGGAGGACAATTGGGTCTTCAAATCCTAGATAATTTCTTTGTCATTTCCAACCAGCAACATATCATCCACATACAAGACTATATAAATAACACGGTCACCAATTAATTTAAAATACACACAGTGATCTGCTTTACTTCTAGTGAAGCCAAGTCCCCGTATAAATGTATCAAATTTCTAAGACCACATCCTTGGTTACCGTTTTAACCCATACAGAGACTTCTTTAACTTGCATACTAGTTCTTTCTTACCCTTCACCGCAAAACCTTAAGGTTGCTTCATTTAGATCTCCTCTTCCATATCCCTGTGAAGAAATGTTGTCTTCACATCCATCTGTTCTACCTCAAAATCAAAAGCAGCAACAACAGATAAAAATAATATAATAGAATCTACCTTGGCAACAAGAGAAAAAATATCACCAAAATCAATTCCCATCACTTGGGAATAACCTTTTGCTACCAACTGAGCTTTGTATTTCTCCACCTTTCCTTCTACATTTGTCTTCTTCTTGAACGCCCATTTGCTGCCAATGGGTTTCCTTCCAGCCGGCAACTCCATCAGATCCCAAGCCTTATTTTTGTGCAAAGATGCCATTTCATCAACCATGGCCTCTTTTTAGAGTTTTCCATCCTCTGAATCTAGTGCTTCCTTCACAGTTCTAGGATCATCATCAGTATTAGATAAAGCAAAATTTGAACAAAAAGCAGATGGACTATACCTTTCTGGTTGCCTTCTTTCTCGAACTGATCTTCTGACACCTGGAGTTTGTGGCTATTCATCTTCTAATTCCTCTTCTGTTGTAGAAACTAATTCTTCCTCCTTAAGCTCAAACATTATCTTCTCAGGTTCCTTTAGTTGGACTTCATGTTTAATAACATATTTCACCTCTCTGAACACCACATCTCGGTTGTACACAACCTTCTTGTTACTGGGTTCCAAAGCTTATAACCCTTTAAACCATCCTTATACCCAATAAAGATGCACTTTTCAGATTTACTATCCAACTTGGTTCGTTTCTCCTTTGGAACATGTACATATGCATCACATCCAAATACCCTCAGATGTGAAAGAGAGGATTTCTTACCAGTCCATACCTCTTGTGGAGTCTTATCCTCCAACACTGATGAAGGTGATCTATTGACCAGGTAACATGTTGTCTCCACTGCCTCTACCTAGAATTCATGTCCTAACCCGGCACCACTGAGCATGCTTCTTGCCCTTTCCATCAATGTCTTGTTCATTCTTTCTGCAACTCCATTTTTCTCAGGTGTGTATGGGGTAGTCTTTTGTTGTGCTATACCACACTTCTTACAGAATTCTTCAAATTCTTTGTTGCAAAACTCTCCACCGTTATCTGACCTCAACACCTTTATCTTCTTCTCTGTCTGGTTTTCCACCATAGCCTTAAATTCTTTAAACCTATCAAGGACTTTAGATTTCTTCTTAAGGAAATATATCCATGTATTCCTTGAGAAATCATCTATAAATGATACATAGTACACAGAATTACCCACTGATGGAACCTTCACAGATCCAAACACATCACTGTGCACAAGCTATAATATATGTTTCGCCCTCTTACCACCAGAGGGGAAACTCACCCGATTCTGCTTCCCATATATACAATTTTCACAGAAATCAAAATCCAAATAGTTATTACTCATACCTTCTACCATACCTTTAACATGAAGTATTTAAAGGCCCTTATCTGCAATATGTCCAAGCCTTTGATCGCACATCATGATCTTCTCCCAAGAGACCACTAGATTTTCTGCTCCAATTTTAGGAACCACAGAACTGTTGCACCCATCAACTACAATGTTACCTTGCAGCTTGTACAGAGTTCCAATCTGAACTCCCCGCATCAATACCAGTGCTCCCCGAACCATCTTGCAGGTATCCTTCTCAAACACTATTTTTACACCTACATCATCTAGCTTGCTTACAGAAATCAGATTTCTAGCCAATGCAAGAATATGCATAGCACCCGAAAGTGTCCTAACCCTTCCACCTTGCAACTTCAACTTTAATTTTCCATGACCAACGATTCTAGCCTTCCTATCATCCCCTAAGAATACATCACCACCATCGTATTTCTCATACTCACAGAACCACTCTCTATGGGGATTGAAGTGAAAGGATGCACCTGAGTCAATCAACCATGCATCATGATCTACATGTGTACTTGAAGAAGCCAAGTACACTTCCCCACCTTCATCTGAGGTGGTTTTCGCCTCTGCAGAAGGAGCATCATCAGATCCCTTTCCTTTGTCAAGAGATTTAGATTTACAGTCCCTTTTGTAGTTCCCTTCCTTTCCGCATTTCCAGCAAACCACCTTTACAGGTTTTCCTGGAGATTTAGATCTCCCTCTATATTTAGATCTCCCACTCGATGACTTATTTTTGTTTCTATTCTGGGACTGTCGTCATACAGACAAGGCATCACCATTCTGGCTCTCCATATTTTTTCGTCTCATCTCCTTTCTCAGCAAGGATGAGACTATTTCATCAAACTACAAGGAAGTTGTATTGCAACCTATTGCAATAACCAGACTATCCCATGAATCTAGTCAAGAACACAACAAACTGATGCACTTATCTTCATCTGAAATTTTAATATCAACCGATAATAACTAACTTACTACAGTATTAAATGCGTTCATATGCTCTTTCACCGAGTCTCCATCTTTCATCCTCAAGTTATACATCTTTTTCTATAGGAACAGTTTATTCACTAGAGACTTAGATTGGTACAAAGTCCCTAGCTTGTCCCACAAAGCCTTCATCATAGCTTCCCCTGATACATTCAGCAAACGTTGAATCTTAAACACACAATCGTATTGTGCTCTTTGCCTTCTGATCCAACTTCTCCCATTCTTCATCAGACACTCCCGTTGGTTTAGTACCCGGATCTACCACAATCCACTGATCTTTATCTACCAACAGATCCTCCATATTGAGTTTCCATAACTCAAAACTCTGACCATTAAATTTCTCGATCTCTATCTTGCCACTGCTCGCCATCTTCTTTTACCACCAGAATCAATCCCTCAGATCTCCCACTGAACAGGGTCTACCACAAGCCCGAGAGAAACCCCTCAAAACCAAAGCATCCCCTTAAAGCCAAAACAGCTCTGATACCAAATGTAGGTTTTAACCCCATACAGAAATTACCTACATACGAATTCTAAGAACAGAAAATAAACAATGCGAGAGCATAACACATATACACAGATATTTTCCCCTGGATCCCAAAACCGGGACTACCAGCTTGATTTTTCATTATGTTCCTTTCATTGTTACAATA
>APFE030169346.1:104216-194945 GCA_000404065.3 Pinus taeda
CTTCCAATTTCCAAGGGCTCTCATACACTTGTTGATTTAGAAAGAAAATGAAGTATTTTCTTTAGATATTGAAATTTTTGAGTATAAATGTTGGATCTTATCAAATCTTACCTCCAATAGGGCTCTAACCCCCCGGTTAACTAAGGGAGCTAGTCGTGGAAAGAATATAACACAACCCAACGAGAACTCCTCAATCATAGTTAGGCACTTGAAAAACTAATTGATCTATCAAAATTAAAACATCTTCAAATTTATATACAAAGTTCATTAGGTAGCAAGAAGTTTTGAGCCTCTTAAATTCTTCCAATTTCCAAGGGCTCTCATACACTTGTTGATTTAGAAAGAAAATGAAGTATTTTCTTTAGATATTGAAATTTTTGAGTATAAATGTTGGATCTTATCAAATCTTACCTCCAATAGGGCTCTAACCCCCCGGTTAACTAAGGGAGCTAGTCGTGGAAAGAATATAACACAACCCAACGAGAACTCCTCAATCATAGTTAGGCACTTGAAAAACTAATTGATCTATCAAAATTAAAACATCTTCAAATTTATATACAAAGTTCATTAGGTAGCAAGAAGTTTTGAGCCTCTTAAATTCTTCCAATTTCCAAGGGCTCTCATACACTTGTTGATTTAGAAAGAAAATGAAGTATTTTCTTTAGATATTGAAATTTTGAGTATAAATGTTGGATCTTATCAAATCTTACCTCCAATAATGTTTAGTTTTAGAAATCATAGGTTATACATGCTAATAAAACTTAAGGACAAGTGGTACAACAACAATAAGTTGGTAAGATGTTCAATAAATCTCTTTATTTCCCCTTCATTTTAACATGCATAGTGAAGATATGGATAATAATGAGACAAGATGCCATCAAGTGGGAAGGAGAGATTTTATCTTCTCTGGCATGTGGTTTCTATTGTTTTTTTGGCAATGTTGACACATTTGGTCTATAATTCTTATTGTTTTCTCCTCAACCTAGAGCTCTGCCAAGGTCGTATGGGTTGTTCTTGGTTCACTGTCTCAATGAATATTCCACAATGTCTAGTATGGTCACTAACATGTATTTACTTTGGCACTCAAATTTGGTTCAATCTTATGGCTTGAAAATAATGAAGGATCACAAGCACTCAAATTGCTATGCCTCTTGCGAAATATCATACCTACAAGAATCACAAAGGATGAGTGCATTCCAATTGAAGATTTACCAGGTGGTTTTCTCTAATCACAATACCAAGATTACCAACAAAATTGAATATCAAGAGTAAAAAATGTTTAGTTATCCAAAATAGTGTCTTATCAAATCAAGGAAAGAGAGAAATTGGAATAGAGTTCAATATGTTTTATGAATTAATTATGTGTTTTGCTCAAAGTTTTCATTCTTTGGCCTCCTCTCCCAAAACAAGAATCCAAATCTTAGTTGATAACGAAGGGTGAGTTATAAAAAATAGTGGCTTGTCGATGAAGGAAAATAAAAATTTTAGAACAAACTTCAATATGATTTATGAATTAAATTTTGGTCTTGTCTCAAGCTCGCAATTTTTGCTACCCTTCTTAATACTTCTACTGTCTTTTGTTAGAGAAACAACTGTAGTTGAACAACCAACCTAAAAAATGTGAAGATATGGTAAATAACAATACAAGCCAAGACTTCAAATTTCAAAAAATGATAAAGCAAGAAGCCCTTAGTGGACATGTTTTCTTCCTATTATAAAACTTCATACGTAATGAAATATAGTATCGTTTTTGTTAACAAATCAATTTTTGAAGCCTTGTCCTAGTAAGCTCTATATTCATATTGTTAATGGTATCATTGCTCAACTATGAAGCGACAATTTTGAAATTTTTTAATTTTTTATATCAAATATTTCATGTTTTAATTTGTATTAATCCATTGTAAATTTCTCCCTCGATGGGGTATTGACATGACAATTCTATCTAGAATCTAATTATTGGTTGAATGTGACCACATGAAAGCTCCACAATGATTGTGATCCTTCAACAAAATAATCATTATAGTGGGCCCATTATGGTGGAAATATTCCACCTCACTCCACTTACTCACCTTCAAGTAATGATGGTTTAGTTTATGTGATAAATCATTAATTCTATAGGTTGTCAAGATTTAAAGCAGAAGCACAATTTAAGGAGGTTGGAAGCACTCTATGCTTAAACCTAGAACTAAAAGGAATTTGGCTTTGGTTCTCTAGGCTTTGGCTACACCAACGAGGTTAGTGTGCTTATATAGAAAAGTTGTGTTTATATATTTGGTCATTATGTTCATAGTCATTTTTGGATTTAGAGTGGTGACAATTAGAGTCAATCGGGAATTTTCAAGCCTTAATGCCACTCAATCCCAATTCGTCAATTAAAAAGCTCTATCTATTAATACTATTTCCATCCCATATCATTTTTATTTGATCACAATGATATTTCCACCATGAATGAAGAAGGAATTGAAGAAATAACATAACTCGACAAGAAACATCAATGTAATTATTCAAAACAACCTACAAAAATTATTATTATAGGAAAGCAACCCAAAGAAATATTAGAGCTCAAGTAGATGTCGTGAATATAGGATCAAATTACCATTTCATATTTCCAAATAATTCAAGTAGCATATGACATCCATCGAGTAAACCATTCATTTAAAAACACAAACATTGCAAAAACTCAACTAGAAGCAAAATTCAAGGACTAGGTAATAAATATTGGATTTCTAGTTCTAGAGTGTTAGGGTATGTTACACTTAGTATTTCATAAGGACATACACTATGGCCATTATTTGACCCTTTTATATACATTTTTAGAGGCACCTGTGACTCTTTTTCTTTCACTACTAGACATTCTCTACCATTGATCCAGGTTATCTTTTGTTTATAGATGCATGAAAAGAATTACATAAACAGGCTTAACCAAAGAGAAACTTAAATGTGCACATGTAAGAAGAAGAAGAAGAAACACATGAGAAGACCAGAAGACAAGAACTTTATAACGGAGTTCGTCCCTCCTGGACTACGTCTCTGGGCCCTGCTCGATCAATGGGGGGACCTTCATTCATTAAAAATGGCATCAAAAGAAGTTACATTCATCAATTTACAAAATGGATCATTATACCTCCATGTTGAAAAGTGCCCGAAAATTGGAGAGCTTTGTTGCAGAAACTGACACCACCAATGGATTCCCGTTGCCAGGAGGTGTAAAATCCATATAAAACTTGCCAAATTCTGATACTGGACCAAAATCACCCTCCTGCAAAATTTTGCTCAAGCAAGGTTCCACCAGTTTTTTTGAGTGCTCAAGGTTCCACCACCTTGTCTCAAAATTATGTCGTTGATCTTCCTCCCTTTGCTAACAAAAATCTTATGTTTTTATAAAGGTATGGGCGGACTTATCATAGAAAGTTGTTATGGTTTTATTTTTAACGCATATATAAATAACATATATGATTTTACAAACCCCAATCTTATAGTTGTTAACAACCATATATATATATATATAATATATGGTTGTTAACAACTTAAACGATTGGTATAAATAATAATATCACCAATCATAGTGTTAACAACCATCCTATATATATATATATATATAAATAATATAAAACTTCGTTGGGGTGGGACCGTACTTCATGGGACTTGCACCCAACCAATGGTCTACGGGATCCGCATTAAACTGGTGCTTTAACATGTTTCATTGTGGGTGGCTTTGGGTGGGGGGACCACCTACGTGTCCGCCTACCCAAGCCCCAACGTACCTTTGTTGAACATTGTGTTTAACTTTATATGGCTTCTTCTTGTACCATACTCCACCATATACGACGATTATATGATGTTTTGGTAATGTGGTTTATGTAACAATAATATAGTCCCACCATGCGTTGGTTATAACAATGTATAGTTTTGTTATCTATGAGCCCTTCCACATATACCATAACGGTTGTATATTAAAGTTTGTGTAATATGGTATATGATATAACCATATTATTTTAACTTTTGACTATGGTTATACATATAATTTTTTTTTTTGGATTTTATGATTTTTTATATAGTTATTTTAATAACTATAAAACAAGATTGTTATATAGTTATTTAACCAAGAATGATTTTTGTTTTGTTCTCTTGTGCAAGTTTAGAAGGCCACTTGAGGGATGCCAAGTTAACCATATTATCTTAACTTTTGACTATGGCTATAAATATAATTTTTTTTTTTTGGATTTTATGATTTTTATATAGTTATTTAACCAAGAATGATTTTTGTTCTCTTGTGCAAGTTTAGAAGGCCACTTGAGGGATGCCAAGTGTCAAGACTTTAAGGCTGCCACGTGGGTCCCATGTGCTGACTGGGATGCCTTGTGGCGCACTATGGGCCCCATTTTTCCCCTGCCATACCAATCTTTGAAGAGCTCTATCTTCTGCATACGAGCTCAAATTGACGAACCGTTCGCGTCATCGTGATCAGGAAGACGAGCCCTCTCAACTAATGCCACCAAATTCTCCTTTCTACCATTTTGAATTTCAAGCCTTATCTATCCCCTTGGTGTCTCAAGATCCTCCTGGATCAATCCTCCCCACTGAGGAGCTTTTGGTCCTCCAAAAGCATGAAAGATACTCTGCAACTTCTTCTATACCCTATCTACATCACAAGCGCCCTGAAAAGGTCTCGCTTCGATCTCCTTCACCTTTGTCCTTCGGAGCCTTAAGTGACGAAATAGCACCTGCTACCTCTGCAACCCGTAGTACATTGTTTTTTTCAAATAACATGATCAATCAAAGAGAATGACAGCAGTCAAGAGAAGGGGAGCAAAGCCCTCTTGTACCCATTGTGGGAAAGAGGGGCATGATGAAGAGAATTGTTGGAAGCTACACCCTGAGCTGAGACCTGAAAGGAATGACAGAAATGGGAAACAGAAGGTCGTCGCCACCGTACAGCAAAGCCAAGATTCCGAGTCAGAGGAAGATGAGAAAGTCACAGCTACGGGATTTGCACGAGGTAGGCCCATTGACTTGGGGTCTGACTCCAGTGATGAGATGAAGTTTGCAGCCCTAGGGGTCGCGACAAGAGGACCCATGGATTTGGGGTCTGATTCTGGTTATGAATCAAGGATTTCAACCAGGAAACTTCCCTCAACAGGACACCAAGAACTTGAAGAAATTAACCACTGCATCCAAGCAGAGAATGTTGAGCTAAGGAGGCTTCTACAGGAGGCAAGGGATGAAAACCAAAGATTACTACGCCAGTTGCAAGCCAAGGATGAGGCCTTGGAACAGTCGCGGCATAGCTGTCGCAAGGTAAAAAGTGATTCTCCAATTTCATATGATTTTCATGATGATGAATTTGCTGCTTTTGAAAACCATACTATAGGGATTGGATCCAAATTAATGAAGAAAATGGGATATCAAGGAAAGGGCCTCGGCACCTAAGGCCAAGGCATCATAAACCCCATCAAAGTCAAGGAGTTGCCGCGTTATGCAGGACTTGGATACGTCCGAAAGGAGATGGGGAAAAACTCTGATATGGCCAGTAACCAGCCAACGATAGATGATGAAATTCCTTCCTCACAATCCAACAATAGTGAAGGCTCCATGAACACCTTTAGAAGGAACACCAAGGGGAAGCGCCCCAAGACAACCCCGAAGGTTTGGAGGAGAAAGAATCATTGTAGTCATTGTAACAAAGAGGGATACTAGCAAACCACATGTCCGATGCTTCATGCTTTGGAACCATCACCAGAAAAGCCGAAAGATGAATATGTGCAACCGATACAACCACCCTGTCCATGATGGTTTGCTTTATTGAGTTGGTTTTTTTAAGGGTAATAACTTGTTATGGCCACCATTGTAAATCATTTGTTGCATTTTAGTGTAAAAGCAATGAGATGTTTCCATCACTTGGTCAGCAACAATGATGTATGGTCATGTTTGAGTTGTATTTTGAGTTGCATGTTAAACTAAGAAAATGATTTTTGGCCTTATGAATGTAAATCATGGGTTGCAATGATGAGATGTTTTCCATCACTTGTTGGAGCAACCATGATAAGTCGGCCTTGTTGTCATAGCTGGGGCATTGAGTCCATGTTATTGTAAATTTGACCACCGAGTGTGATAAACTCATGGCAAGTATGGGCCATTAGTTTGGTCATGTTATTCGAAAAAAACAATGTACTACAAGTTACAGAGGTAGCAGGTGTTGGTTTGTCACTTAAGGCTCCAAAGGACAAAGGTGAAGGAGATAGAAGCGAGACCTTTTTAGGGCGCTTGTGATGCAGACAGGGTATAGAAGAAGTTGCAGAGTATCTTTCATGCTTTTGGAGGACCAAAAGCTCCTCAGTGGGGAGGATTGATCCAGGAGGATCTCGAGACACCAAGGGGATAGATCAGGCTCAAAATTCAAAATGGTAGAAAGGAGAATTTGGTGGCATTAGTTAAGAGGATTCATCTTCCTAATCGTGATGGCGTGAACGGTTTGTCAATCTGAGCTCGTATGCAAAAGATAGAGCTCTTCAAAGATTGGTATGGCAAGGGAAAAATGGGGCCCACAGTGCGCCACAAGGCATCCCAGTCAACACGTGGGACCCACATGGAAGCCTTCAAGTCTTGACACTTGGCATCCCTCAAGTGGCCTTCTAAACTTGCACAAGAGAACAAAAATCATTCTTGGTTAAATAACTATATAACATTCTTGTTTCATAGTTATTAAAATAACTATATAACAATCTTGTTTTATAGTTATTAAAATAACTATATAAACAATCCTAATAATATATTAAAAAATAATAAACATAATAAATACAAATATATAAACATAGACAAAGTCAAGGAAAATATGGTTAATTGGCAACCCTCAAGTGCCTTCTAAACTTGCAAAGAGAACAAAAATCATTCTTGGTTAAATAACTATATAACAATCTTGTTTTATAGTTATTAAAATAACTATATAAAAAATCATAAAATCCAAAAAAAATAATTATATGTATAACTATAGTCAAAAGTTAAGGTAATACGGTTATATCATATACCATATTACACAAACTTTAATATACAACCGTTATGGTATATGTGGAAGGGTTCATTGATAACAAAACTATACATTGTTATAACCAACACATGGTGGGAGTATATTATTGTTACATAAACCATATTACCAAAACATCATATAACAGTTGTATATGGTGGAGTATGGTACGGGAAGAAGCCATATAAAGTTAAACACAATGTTCAACGAAGGTACGTTGGGGCTTGGGTAGGCGGCCACGTAGGTGGTCCCCCCACCCAAAGCCACCCACAATGAAACATGTTAAAGCACCAGTTTAATGCAGATTCCATAGACCATTGGTTGGGTGCAGGTCCCATGAAGTACGGGCCCACCCCCAACGAAGTTATAAATATATATATATATATGGTTGTTAACAACTATACGATTGGGGTTTGTAAAATCATATATGTTATTTATATATGCGTTAAAAATAAAACCATAACAAATTTCTATGATAAGTCAGCCCATACCTTTATAAAAACATAAGATTTTTGTCAGCAAAGGGAGGGAGATCAGCGGCACAAATTTCGAGACAAGGTGGTGGAACCTTGAGCACTCAGAAAAACTTGTGGAACCTTGCCTTAGCAGAATTTTTACAGGAGGGTGATTTTGGTCCAGTATCAGAATTTGACAAGTTTTATATGGATTTTACACCTCTCGGCGACAGGAATCCATTGGTGGTGTCAGTTTCTGCAACAGAGCTCTCCAATTTTCGGGCACTTTTCAGCATGGAGGTATAATGCTCCATTTTGTAAATTAATGAATGTAACTTCTTTTGATGCCATTTTTAATGAATGAAGGCCTCCCCCATTGATCGAGGAGGACCTGGAGATGTAGTCTAGGAGGGACGAACTCCGTTATCAAGTTTTTGTCTTCTTGTCTTCTCATGTGTTTCTTCTTCTTCTTCTTACATGTGCACATTTAAGTTTCTCTTTGGTTAAGCTACAAACTGTTTATGTAATTCTTTTCATGCATCTATAAACAAAAGATAACCTGGATCAACCATTTGGGATCATCTCTTATTTATTTCATTTTCAATTTCTAGTTGTTTATTTTTAGCAGGGGGTTCCACCTACAATGACATGTGGTGCTGACTAGAGTCTAATTAGATGATGAAATAGTTGATTAAACTCCATTGGTTCAAACTACCTCATGCATAGGCTTTCCTAGGGTGAATGTACACTCCCTTTCTTAAATTTAACAGTTGCCACCTAGCTTTACCCACCTACTACTAGTTAGTTGACTTTTGGTTCTATTTTAGGATTTCTTATAGGTAGTTATTGCATGTGTGAGTTATGTTCTAACTGGTTTCTACCTCCTTACTTCTTGTAACACCCTCCTCCCACATCTACCCAGGCAACCGGCCAACCAGGGTAGACATGCGACGAGAGGCTACTGTGATATGATTCAACCTCCTAAGTGACCTTAAGTAAATGGAACCGACGGAAACACAACACACAGACCTCCCTAATGTGCTTCAGGAACCCCACGAACTTATCCACCACTCCATGTGCCCAACCCCTTAGCATTTAGATTAATTAAACCCAAAGTCGCTCCAACGACAAGGCATGCATGCGATTGTAACCCTATAGTCACTCTCACAGGCTTACCTACCAGCGGCCAAAGACCTAATTTTTTAGTGCTATGCCAGCGATTCGAGGATTTGAGCCACTTTTTCAAGCCCAAAGCCCAGGTCACTCCCCAGAATTGACACATCTCTTCAAATCAGTAAAATAACATGGAAATGACAGTACTAAAGAAAATATGTGTTCAAGACCTTGACTGGATTCCTACTTGCCATGACAGGCATTTTGGCAAACACTTAGTAAACATGCAACCTACAGGTGTAAATAACAGGTTTGAGCATACAAGTCTCATACTTATCTGAGATTCGAAATGAAGCATTGTCTCCTTATCACATTAGCTGCCATTTCATCCATTTGTTCATAGATACATTGATCATTCAATAACAAGTAAGAACATGATGAGAGCCACTCATGGATGTTGTCATAAAACATGTAAATAACCAACATAATAGGGACAAAATTATCCATGAAATCACAGCCATATAAACCACATATAATCCATCAAAATACTCATAGAAATATCAGGAGAAATAAACTTTCATTAATGATGCAAAATCCAAACCTGGGATGGGACTTCCACGTTCCACCGACCATAGAATGGCTAAGCCAAATCTCTCTTTAGACATTCACCCCCATGCCATATTCCAAGCATGAATGTTGGATCTCATGCAACACATCAATCAAAAACCATCCAGGGATTCCAGAGGGCATCCACCTCAACCCATCAAACAGTGATTCCACCTCACGATCAAACATCACAAAACCAACATCAATTTGGTCTCTATCCAAGCCTTCTAGGGCTCTAGAGTGTTTGTTCCAACCTGTCTTCCAGGACTAGTAGCTCAACCCACATCTACCAGTAGGCTCCAGAGTTTTTGTCCAACCAAAGCTCCAAGGCTAGTAATTCAACCCACAGTTGTTGTCGAGCTCCAGAGCATTTTTCCAACCAAGGCTATGAGACTAGTAACTCAACCCAAGTTGTTAAAGGGCTTCCAGAGCATTTGTCCAACCAAGGCTCCAAGACTAGTAACTCAACCCAAGTCATTACAAGGCTTCTAGAGCATTTTTCCAACCAAGGCTCCAAGAACTAATAACTCAACCCAAGCTAAGGAAACATGAAAACCAACCAATACAAATAAGGAAATAAACCCACAAACTCCATGGTTATCCATGAAATGGAAAGGGTAGGCAAATCCATTGTCAATCCAGGCAATCCTCCATGCTAGTGACAGATCATGACCAATAAACCACATGCATGCCAAAACTAGCGAAGAAATCATACATGCAACTCGGTACCTACAAGAAAATCTGGTGTAGTTGTTGAACCCGATGCCCTCTTGCGCTTTCCTACTCTTCCATTACCTTCTTGCTCAAAAAATCTAAGTATGCCACACCCTCCAAGAGTGCTCCAAGAAAACTCTAAGTATCCAAGAGTATGAGAGAGAGAGAATAGGAGAAAGCTCCACCAAAACCTGTCAAAATCTTACCAACTGATCCTCAGAAGCATTTTTATGAATGAGGCCTCCGTTTTCTTCATTTTCCATTATTTTCCTTCAATTTCCTCCTCACATGCAACCTATTACCTTTCACCTTCCTTTTCTCCTAATTTCCTTTATTTTCATAAATAAATGCCAATAAATGCCTCATGCCTTTTCGAAGCTAGTGCCTTTGCCAATTTCCTTAGCCATAAACAACCAAATGAACACCCACTAGGATGTTTCCCCCACCGTTCAACTTGGAATACATGCCCCATAGACCGTGGCTTTATATATTCTTTTACATGGAATTTTCACCAGGGATATTACAGAACCCTCCCCCTTGGTGTTCAATGACACCTATAACCAATAAGACTGTTGAAAACAAAGCATACTACCAATGAAGCTTTATAACACAACTCGTTGTAGTATTTACAATGACCATTGCTGACACATGACAATCATGTCATTTACCGGAGCTTTATAACATAGCTCATCATGGTATTTACAATAACAATATATACACATACACGTTTGCTTCAACTAGAAAATAACCATATTGTCTATGGATATTTATAAATCCAGCTTGATACAGTATTTACAATAATACACACATATGCACATTTTCTCACCCAACAAATAAAAAGGATACGATGCCCACATCAACAACAAGGGAATCTAGAGGTGCACACCTCCACCCTCGAAGTAATACTAGGATTAATCTCCTTCCCAAGAAGTTCAAAATCCACTGCCACAGTCAATGCTGCATCTAATGTCTAGTGTTATAATCCAGCACCACTTGTCCTCTCAGGGAACAATTATCGGCTCATTGTTCCAAGGCGCACTCCCAATGCGCATCTGATTCCATCTGGCAATGCTAATGACCAAAACAAATCCATCCCATGTCTTCCCTTCTCTACTACACAGTCTCTCGAGCAATCCCAAAAAACCCTTCCGTGCAGTCACTCACCTTCCAAGTTTCGTGGCGCCCCCATCTCAAGCAGTCCATCCCTTGGCAAGGCTTCCTCGCATAAGAAGATGCAAAACCCAAGGCATATCCCTACCTCAAAACCATCATACCAATCATAGCATACTCATGGCAATCAATGGACACTATTACGTACCAGTGTCGCACAATGGCCTTATTCCCTTAATGCTTTACTAGTATACTACTGCATTTTCCAATTCCTTTTGTTGTTGCAAATCCTTACAGTCGATTTCAATCACCCAACCCAACATTTCATGCATTCATATACCAAGCACATAACTTCCATTAGATTTAAAATGAATTGAAATAGATTCACATCATACCTCATTGGTAGCTCGTCAAGAAGATACGTTTGCAATCATGTTCACTTCCTGTCACAACAAGTCAAACTAGCATATTTGACCAAATCAACATGTATAAAAATATCTCATCGAGTTAGCTCAAAACATAACCATTATAGATCAAAATCATAAATCACATGTAAGCATCATAAACCAAAATCATGATTCACGCGTAATCATCATATACCATAATCATAAATCACATGCATAATAAAATTGAAATAATATACTGATACTTATCCTTTAATCAATCCTTACTTATGCCTTTGTTCTTATTTCATACACACACCGGATCGGTTGCCACACCCAACAAACACCCAGTGCTTTCTCCTCAACTAGGTGCACCTATACATAGTGTGCATCACACACATGACATACACCTCCATGCAATACATGCACCTACACCTGACATACAACACATACACCTACACCCAATGTGTACAATACAATACATACGCCTACATCTAGTGCATAACATAATACATACACCTACACTTGGTGTACAACACAACACAATACATCTATACTTGATGTACAACACCACACAATAGATGTACCCACACAAAGTACAACACAATGAACACACATGTCACGATAACACAACTACACAATGCACATACATAGTACTCCATGTACACAACAAAACATGTATGACATGCACACAACACCACACATACACCAGTACCATATGTACAACTTGTACATAGTACCACCCATACACCGCACCACCTTCACAATGTGTGCACGACTTCACATGTACATGGCACCACCTGCGCAACATGTACACAAAGCCACATGTACACTGCACCACTTGTACAACGTGTACACAATACCACATGCACGACACCACATGTACATAACATCACATGCACGCCATGTACACAGCATCGCATGCACACAACACCACATGTACAACATGTACATGACACGACATGCTCATAGCACCACTTGTACAATCATGCACACAACACCATATGTACATAGCACCATATGTACAACCTCCATAAAACACCATATGCACATAGCACTATATATCTAACATGTACATAACATCATCTATACACAACATTTCATATCCAACATGTGCACAACACCATATGCACACCACACCACATATCCATCATCCATATAGTACAATAGGTACACACCGCATATCCAACACGTACATAACACCATCTATGCCCAGCACTACGTAGGAAAAATTCACACAACACTATCCGTACTAGCACCCTATACATAATATTGCATAAACAACATGTACACACAAAATACCTCATGTGCACAACATCACAGATGCAACATGTACAACATATACAACATATGCACAAGAGTAGTACCACACATCCAAAACCACATTATCTCTACCAAGCAACCTTGCTCCTAGTGTCATATCCATGCTTGTCCTAGCATGTTGTAGTCTCACTGCTTTCATTCAATTGATGTATCCCTTGGTATTACATGTCCATAACATAGACATAATATCAACTCATAACCACATGATACTAACCTCATATATTTGTCATGACTACTCTTCCCAATTGATTCCTCATAAGACCAAGAACCTCTTCATGTCATTTGCCTACATAAGCAATCATTCCTCCACAAGAATGATCCCTGACAACCTTGTTAGTTAGTAGTATAGATACATACATATATAAACATTATCATAAAACAATCATCATTCTGTCAAACAATGACATACATACATACATATATACATATATAAACATCATCATAATAATGATCATAACATAATTACCATATAACATAAGGTCTAGGCGAGGAGAACTTCCTTTATTCATGCACAACATGCATGACATTGAGAAGAATGATTCCCAACATAGCCAAGGCATCCAACACTGTTGCCACCGTCCATTTACCATAATGGACCCAACCAGTCCAATCGAATGTCATAGTCTTACCTTCCGATGCACTTACTCATGCACAGAGCTTCATCTAAGTCTTACATTACATGTTGGGTACCACACAAATCTTCCCAAGCTCCATTAACTTTCCTCTTTCCTGACCAATTCCCAAGACTCAAAACATAAAAGGCAACCCAAGAAACAACAAGAATAAAACCATGGAAAACCAACAACAATATGACACTTTAAACAAAGTGGCATAGCTATGCACCAAACACACTTAAAATCACAAATCAAGCGCAATAATCGAAAAATACCAAAAGCACAAGGCTAACAACAAACACCATGACTCAATCCCCATGGTTCCCAAGAAAAGCTCAACCTAAGCCTCCTTCAATATTTCATGGCAATTTCTCTTGCCATGCAACTCCCTGCATCACAATGTCATGGAAACATAACGTCAGTGCATAAATAAACATAACCATATACCAGTTACTGTATCTTCTTGTGCCAATAGTGTTGCCTTGTATCTGATCACATATGTGCCACGTCTCAAGGGACTCCAATTATCTTAACAGATCCACCTGTAACTAGAGACTAGCTAATATACATGTCAAGTACATGTTCATGAATCTAGCACATATCCACATAATGTTAGACAAAATTAAGGTTAAGAAGACTTCCTATATGCAAAGCACTCATTCGTTTGGAATTAGGGTTTCCAAACATAGCCAAGGGAATTCTTGTTCAATTCCTTCCTTTTACCTTTTTACTTTGTTGCAATCAAGGCTTACTATGCATTGTCACATCACCCGACTGTTAGTAATATAAACACCTCAACTATTACCCTGTCAGGCTAATACCATCATGCTTCCTACAACTGCTCACACATGTCAACCACATGTTCCAAATATCAATACAATCATATCTATCAATTTGAAATCAACATCTTACAAACAATCATGTCATAACCCTTAGTCAACTCATAGTCATTAGACATAATGCTACAACTATCACCTACTTACACACAAGTACATATCAACTGTCTCGAGACGTATGTATTAGTACAATCATCTTAAAACAAGATCATTTGGACACATACTCATAGTATGCAATTCATCAAACATTCAACCAACTTGCAAACATACCACGTTAAATTTATCAACTAGAGGACATAACAGTCACCAAACACTCAAACACCAATTAGATGACATAATCCAATAGTCAAGTACCCAACATACAACGTAAGCAAACTCATACCTTAATGTATCTCAAAGGAGGCTATCTTGTCTGCACAATCAATTTAGTTAGCAAGAAATAACTTTACAACATATCAACTCAAACATAAATAAGATCACGATATCCATAACACTATTTAACTAACATGTTCACATCATAAACTCATAAGCATTTATCATTCATGCATAACAACCATGTGTGCAAAGTCATCACAAATATGTCGGCTCATACCTGAATATCGTAACCATAACCATCTGCATAGTCTAATCCAATTTAGCATGATACCTATAACATTAAGATATTAATGTTATAACCTTAATCCTCAAATTAACTAACATATAACAACAATCAGTTAATATATAACATGCTCATCAAGAACATATGACCTAATCATCAAGCTAACTATCATATAACAACAAAAAGTTAACCTATAACATACTCATCAACAACATATAACATGATCATCAAGCTAACTATCATATAACAACAACAAGTTAACTTATAACATACTCACCAACAACATATAACATGATCATCAAGTTATCTAACATAAAACAAAAATAGCAATGCATACAACCATATGTTACTATCATTCATGACACATGCATGTGACTATACTAATAAACTATCATTTATCATGAATATAACCATAACATTAAAAACATGTACATAAACCTAATGCATATGACAATCCTTAACTTACATACGTGCATGCCAAACATACAATACCTGTATGACAATCTGCTCTTATCCCAAAGTCTAATGATGCAACCTCATTATGATGATTTGTATCTCCTTCTCTATCTCAGCCAACACATTAACATCATAACAACCAATATCGTTATGATGACCTAAATTTGCATACAATGACTTCACAAGGCTTGTTTTACCTACCATTCATGAATAACTATAACCAAGACCATGTATGCATAAAAACTACATATAGACATGTAACACATGAATACAAAACCATATACACATCATTCTAGCTAAAGTCCAGTCATTAATGCATGACCATATCAACTACACAAACCATGACCTCATGCATGACAACAACAACCACATCATGTGCACTTGATAATATGCGATCACTAACGTGCTAATACTTCATAATCAACCATACACACATGAAGACATACTCCACAATAACACCTTCAGCCTTCACATGGTGACATCACTACAACCATGATCAACACCATGCAAATGCAACAACCACATGGACTAAATGCATAAGGAACACATATGCAACCAACATGAAAGCATGATCAACGCACAACCCAAGGAGAGCACAACCACACTCTGATACCACTTTGTAACACCCTCCTCCCACATCTACCTAAGCAATCGTCCAGCCAGGGTAAACATGCAACAAGAGGCTACTATGATATGATTCAACCTCTTAGGTGACCTTAAGGAAATATAATCGATGAAAACACAACACACAAACCTCCCTCAGGTGCTTCAGGACCCCCATGGACTAATCCACCACTCCAGGTGCCCAACCCCTGAGTTAACCTAGCATTTAGATGAATTAAACCCAAAGTCGCTCCCATGACAAGGCATGCATGCGACTGTAACCCTATAGTCACTCTCACAGGCTTGCCTGCCAGTAACCAGAGACCCAATTTGTCAATTCTATACCAATGATTCCAGGATTTGAGCTACTTTTTCAGGCCCAGAGCCCAGGTCATTACCCAGAATTGAACAATCTCTTCAAATCAGTAAAATAACATGGAAATAATTGTACTAAAGCATATACTTGTTCAAGACCTTGATTGGACCCCTACTAGCCATGACAGGCATTTTTTCAAACACTTAGTAAACATGCAACCTACATGTGTAAATAACAGATCTAAGCATAGGGGTCTCATACTTATCTGAGATTCGCTATGAAGCATTATCTCCTTTTCACATTAGCTTCCATTTCATCCATCAAGTCATATATACATTGATCATCCAATAACACGTAAGAACATGATGAGAGCTACTCATGGTTATTGTCATAAAACATGTAAATAACCAGCATAACAGGGACATAATTATCCATGAAATCATAGCCATATAAACCACATATAATCCATCATAATACTCATAGAAATACCAAGAGAAATATTCTTTCATTAATGATGCAAAATCCAAACCCGGGATGGGACTTCCACGTTCCACCCGACCATAGAATGGTTGAGCCAAATATCTCTTTAGCCATTCACCCTCATGCCATATTCCAAGCATTAATGTGGGATCTCATGGAACACATCAATCAAAAACCATCTAGGGCTTCCAGTGGCCATCCACCTCAACCCATAAAATAGTGATTCCACCTCACAGTCGGACATCACAAAACCAACATCAGATCGGTCTCTGTCCAAGCCTTCCAGGGCTCCATAGCATTTGTTCCAACCCGACTTCCAGGACTAGTAACTCAACCCATGACTATCGTCGGGCTCCAGAGCATTTGTCCAACCAAAGATCTAAGACTAGTAACTCAACCCGCAGCTTTTGTTAGGCTCAAGAGTGTTTGTCTAACCAAGACTCGAGAACTAGTAACTCAACCCACCAAGGCCTCCAGAGAATTTGTCCAACCAAGGCTACATGACTAATAACTCAACCCAAGTTGTTACAGGGCTTCCAGAGCGTTTTTCCAACCAAGGCTCCAGGATTAGTAACTCAACCCAAGTCGTTACAGGGCTTCTAGAGAGTTTGTCCAACCAAGGCTCCAAGAACTAATAACTCAACCCAAGCTAAGGGAAACACGAGAACCAATCAAAACAAACATGGAAATAAACCCACAAACTCCATGGCTATCCAAGAAATGGCAAAGCTAAGCAAATCCACTATCAATCCAGACAATCCTCCATGCCAGTGACAGATCATGACTAATAAACCACATGCATGCTCCATGCATGCCAAAACTAGTGAAGAAATCATACATGCAACTCGGTACATGCAAAAAAATTTGATGTAGCTGTTGATCCTGATTCCCTCTTACACTTACTTACTCTTCCTTTGCCTTCTTGCTCCAAAAATCCAAGTATGCCACACCCTCCAAGAGTTCTCCAAGAAAACTCTAAGTATCCAAGAGTATGAGAGAGAGAGAATAGAAAAGATCTCCACCAAAACCTATCAAAAGCCTACCCACTGATCCTCATAAGCCTTTTTATGAATGAGGCCTCTATTTTCTGCATTTTCCATTATTTTTCTTCAATTTCTTCCTCACATGCAACCTGTGGCCTTTCACCTTCCTTTTCTCCTAATATCCTTTATTTTCGTAAATAAATGCCTCATGTCTTTCCGATGCGTTAGCCATTGCCTTTTCCAATTTCCTTAGCCATAAACAACCAAATGAACACCCACTAGGATGTTTCCCCTACCATTCAACTTAGAATACGTGTCCCATTGACCATGGCCTTATATATTTTTTACATGGAAATTTCACCAGGGTTTTTATACTTCCCGGGAAATCTATCACTATATATTCTTCTAATTTAGGGTTTCCCAGTCTATTTTTAACTCACTAGCTAAGTAGGAAATTGCTTTTCTAGTTAACTATATGCATGCACTAGGAACCTCATCCAAATTCGAAATGACTCTTCCTCTTAGAGAGTATATATTGTATCCATGTTAATAAATGATATACATCATATTTTCATATAATGTCACTAGTGTAATTCAATTTCTCTCCTAGATTAGTTAATTTTCTAAGCAAAATTTCTATCTCTTCTCTCTTGTCTTGCAGTAACTAGTCTAGTATTTTTTCACAAAGATCTTGAGCTTGTGTTTAAATCCTACATGGTATCATAGCTTAAGTGTGTTTGTGAATAAGACAAATATTTTATTGTAGATTTGGCAAGTGATAATGTTGCATAAAGACAATGGACCAAATCTCATTAATCCTCACTCCTTTCAACTACTTTGACTAAATGACTAAGATTTTGATGTTCTTGCATAGAAATGTACTCTATATGATCCCAATGGAGTCAGAGACTGAGCCTACATGAACCACTAAAAAAATACAATGCTTCAACATAATTGATGAAGCAGATGGGATTCTTCGTTTGTAAATCTCCATTGATTTTTTTATTTCCTATAGATTAATGTAAAACTCCTAATGAAGTTTGGACCAATTTGGAGGAAGTGTTTGGCAAGGAAGATGGATTGAGAAGAAGTCATATGGATAATGTGTTGATCACAATGGATCCATCCAACTTCAAGACTCTGTAGTACTACTTCTCCATATTCAAGATATTAATGACATAAGTAAAATCTTGTGGCATAGATAGGAAAGAGGAGCAAATCATTATTTTGGTGCTTTCTAAGCTAGGACCTACGTATTTTGTTTTCTTCTCTTATTTATGTACTACAAAACTTTATATAAGTAGAAATTGGAATATGCCATCATTGAATGAGTTTATTGAGTCCTTAATACAAGAGAAAACCAAGCTCATACTCACGAGGACTCTTAAGTTTGCCAAACCCATGCACTTGTAGCACAAGAATCAAGCAAGAAGACTAAGTGGAAGAAAAATAATAAGAAAGAATCATATAACAAGAGGGAAGTGAAGAAAAATCCTATTTAAAGTTTGAATTCCAAGGAAGGGAAAGAAGGAGAAGAAGAAGTGAACATATTGCAATAAGGGGTTCCATCCCAAGAACTATTGTGGTGAAGATAAGCATTGATCAAATGACAGAGATAATACACCAACATCATTTAGATGATTACTTACTAGATATTTCCAAGAAGAAGAAGGGAGACTAGCCACCAAAAGACAAAGGTGAGGTCATGCATCATTGCCTACTACTACATCTCATAATACTTTGATGCTTGATGAAGAATAAAGTTTTATTAAAATTAAATTGATTTTGAAATTTATATTTATATTTAAAGCACATTATTACAAAAGTACATTTTTCTTTATTTAAAACAAAAATAAAATTTCTTATAATAAATTCCTTATCAAAATAAAAAATCATTTTTCATTTATTAATTAAAACGATATAGCTCACCCATTTACTCGACTTAAACAAATCCAGATCCTCTTGATTAACTTAAAATAAATAAATAAATAAAAATTTACTATTTTAAAATATTACTATATATTTTTTTGTTAGTTCCACTCTCTTCTAAGAGTGGGCATTACCTTGTCATATTGTTTAAGGCATTGGACAATTTGGTTGGTTTTTTTCCAATATGATAGATAATCTACTTCAATCGAATGCCTGAACAAATGGACTGAAGCATAACCAGTCGATAAATGACAAAACAAAAATGGTGCACCAAATTCCTCCTTTACATTTGATTCTGGTAAAGAAGAGTATGTTATTTTGCATTATGCTATGAAAGGCGTCCTCCAACTATCTAGATAAACCCGAAATCTTTCAAAAAGGACCATGACACAATTTATCATGAAAATACTAAATTGTGCTTCAGTTATTGAACAATATAAACATTTTACAAAAGCATTTAAAAAGTACAATATTCTCTTCTATCATCCTTTAGGATTTTATTAAGTGCAATATATTTTTCCATACCATTCTTTAGATATTTTAAGCATCAATATGCAACGAACATAACGATAGTGAGTACACGCTATATTTTTCCTTCATGAATACCCTGTGTAAATATCAAAGAAGTTTGTAACCATCTAATTATCAATCATAAATAGCATCCATTACAACATTAAATAGTAATCCATTTTTACACAAGATAGAATGCATGCATTTTCTCTAGATTGCAACATATTTTATCTTTTAATTCAAAATAATCATATTGTCATGCTAAAATGGAATGCAAACATCATCTATTAAAATTTCATGTAGGTTCTAGCTCCTCTCAAGATTAGATTGTAATGAAAACATCGTTTATTAGCATGTTGTACAATAGGTTCCAGTTCCATTTAGAGCCTTCGATGACTTGTTTGAGCACCTACAGAAGCAAGCCCTACACAATGAGCTGGGGAAAATAACCTTCTGCATCAAGTATGTTAATCAAATTCACCTTCCCTTTATACCTTTCTTGCATGTGGTATGGGATGACCATGGGAACGACTACATCCTTAGCAGCCTGGATAATGCTACATGGGGTCTTCACATCACACAACATGCTTCTCATATCACTCTCAAAGATGGTCTTGGCTACTTCAAGTGCAATTCTAGGCTTCATATTCATCATTGTTCTCCTGAACTCTTCCACTGCAAAGTGCTCATCATCACCAATCGCTATAGGAGTAAAACCAGAAACCCATGCTCCATAGTCAAATTTTAAAGCATAATAAAGACTATTAATTGTTGGGCCTTGAAATTGTCATTCACTTCCATTACATTTTCACTTATATTTCCATATTGTCATCTTCACTCCAGCTCTATTTCATTACATTTGCCTCCATTTTATTACATTTACCTTACCATTATCATTATTGGGCCACATTTATGTTTTTCCAAACTTTATTAATTCTTAGCATTTTTAAGTGAATTTATGGTTAAAAATTAGAAAATAATGTGCATATGTTTATACCTAACAAGTGGGATGAGATTGTTGAGATGTGTAGGTCAAAAGGAAGCTTCTGAAAGACCCTTATGTGACCTCCCAAAACCAAATTCGAATTTGAGTGGAGAAGATCATGTGATCATGTGGATATGTGTCTCATTTCCTATTTGTATTGAAACTCTAAGAAGACGTGTCTTATCATTTCCAATTTTGATTATAACTCTAGAGATATGGGGAGAGATTCATTGACTCTCATTAATGAGAAAGCTTCTCATCTTTTTGTATAAATAAGGGAAGTTTTCTCCTATCATTTTCAAGTGTAAAATTGGAGTTATGCTCAAGCTTTGAATACATAATTAGATTGTGGCACCTTACTCATGAATGTTCCTTCATTTTGACTTGGTTTTGCTTACATATGGAGCATCTCGATTTACCATATCTCGCACTTTTAGATCAGCTACCCAAAATGTGTGAGATTTAATTACTTTTATAGATTAAAGTTCATTTGTTTTCTTAGTATTAGTTTTAGAATGACTGTGTAATCTTTGCTTTTCTAAAAACATTTCAATAGGAAAGATTTATGTATTTTCCAATTGGATTAAGTTTGAAGAAAGAGCTCACAGTTATTTAGTTTCCATTCATGTTCTTTTATTTTCTTTCTTAGATCAAACTATCAATTCATTGTATAATTGAATAAAGATCAGGCCAAGAAGGTGGCTTCAAAGTGGGTGATTGAATGTTCAACCTATGCAAGCATTGAACTTTGTTTTTTCATGCTTTTATATTTTATTTTAAAATCCTCATTTAATTGCATTAACTGATATTCCTAAAGATCATTCTAAGAAATTGATTTGATCTTATTTCAAGATTGAATGGTTGAATATTTAATACATGCAATTAGTGAGTTATTTTCTGCACACTTTACTTGCTTTTCTAGGACATTAGAAGTTAAAGTATAAATAGTTGTTTACACATCATCTCAAGAAGGTAACACTTCATAATTGAATGCTAGAGTAACTAAGTCTACATTAGTTGTTTTTTATTTCACAGGTTAGTTGAATTTCATTTTCATTATTTGATTTCATAGATTAGATGAATTGGTTTTCGTTATTTTGTAGTTAGATTGATCTAAACTGAAAGACAATTTCTAGCACATACAGTGCACGCATGCTTCACAAGTTTACCAAACCCCCGGGTTGACAAATTGAATGACAGGCAATCACTTTGCCCCAACATTTTGGTGTCATTGACTGGGAAGTGTGCATAGGAACTAGCTTTCAACTTAGAGTGTATTTTATTTGTTTTTGTTTTTACTAACCATCTATGGACAAAGGATCTAGAATGCAGCCTAAGACTACATTGAGGAATGGTATCAAGAAGTGGTTACGCTACAATATTCATCAATTCTTCAAGAGATCCTTATGGCAAATCAAAAGGTCAAGCTGATTTTGCATATCCTTACAAACAATCAAGTACATTTTTCAAGTTGGGATATGAACATTTCAAAAAATCTGATCCGTAAATGGCTTCATTGGAACCATGAATATACTTAAAAAAAAATAAAAATAAAAAATAGTTTTTAGATAGATAGGAAAAAAATAAATAAAAATAAAGAAATTTATAGTTTTTAGGATAAATTTGATTTTGTATGGTGCAGTAAGAATCACCCATCTATTAACCCTTGATAGGAAAAATTTGCAATAAAACAAATGGTTGAGAACAAAGAGCGCAAGCAAAGATCACAAATGATAATTTAAGGTATGAGATCAAGCCTTTTCATTTTATTTTTGCAAAATTTACAGAGGAATCAATTGATAAAATCTTGACTAAGCGAACAAAATAAATCTCTCAAGTATGCTCTCCTTCTGCACTTCGTGTGACCTAGAAGATCAGAAAAAGGAATTGTTTTATTAGTATATCATAAAAAATATTTAGCTACTACAAGACTTGCAAATCCATGTGCCAAAATCCTTACCTTTGTAGTACAAGAGTTTTCTGTGGGATTACAAAAATGATGCGGTTAGATTTCTTCAAAGCGTTGTCCCATCTTTTATCTCATTCCAGATTTCGCGTCCCCCGGAATTGTCTATAGGATGATTGATATAGTTAGATCTTCCATTTTCCTTTGCTGGAAGGCATCCACGTAGCCACAAGCCCAACCTTCAAAACCTACAAATCAAAAATCACCGGAACACAAATTATGAGCAAACCAGGGTGAATCTGAAAAAACCGAGACATGGGTTTTCCCTGGAACAGGGGAAATTAGCTATCTGGTGGACGATTTTCTAGATTTTTCAACAGTTTAGGAGAAATCCGAAATTGATTTTTGCAGAAAACGTAATTGCCAAAACGCATAAACTGTCTTGACAACTGATTTTTAAACGAATTTTCGGCGAAGCTGAAATATATATATATATATATATATATATATATATATATATATATATATATATATATATATATATATATATATATATAAATATATAATATTATATATATATATATATATAATAATTGGGACATGGGTTTTTTTTGGAATGGGATGAATTTAATAACCTAGAAACCATTTCCTCATATTTCTAACCATTCGGGATAAAATCGTGGTTCTTCGGGACCCTATTTAGTGACTACGTGAGGAAAATGGATTTTTTTATGCATGAGGTTTTGCTAGCAATAACAAATTTAATTCACTAAGACTTCTAATCAAACAATGAATCTTGATCCTTTGCAAAATTTCACTTGGAAGAAATTGCTAACTTAATGTTGCACCCATGTGTATACTCGTTTCGTCATGTGTCAGTGCAGTCAGGGAGTGATTCTGTTTTGAATGCTATGAAGCATGAATACACAATCAGTGAATTCAGATTTGTGGTTGAAACATTAATGCGACTTGTAGCAGACATGCAGATAGCGACTAATGTAAGATGTGGATTTCCAGGCAAAACAAAGGAAGATAATTTCGAGGCCACTATTAATCTGAAGAATGAGAAAGGTCCCTACTTCTGAAGTAATGAAACGAACAACAATAATTTTCAAAGATTGAATGAAAGAAATCATTTTATTTGTGAAAAAAAAAAATTGTGATGATTAATACATATGCAATCAATTTATTGAAGCAGTTTATAAAGCGAAAAATACTTGCAAAATTTGATTGAAAATAAAAAATAAAAAAATAAAAATAAAAATAAAAAATTTGTACAAGTACTTTTTCATAGTTTTGTTGCTTCAAAAATTTTGACAGAGTCTTATTTTTGCAGCACAAATGACGACTCAATAATGGCTTGCAAAACAATTGGAAAATTATGTAGATGATTTATGAACATTTGGCATTAATATTATTGTTGTGTATTTTTCTATGAAGTTTTAACTTGCAGAGCACAACAAATCTTTGTGATGCCAATTGTTTTACTGAGCATAGTGCATGAAGTCATCCGATAACAGGGAGTCAATTTAATTTTCATGGTTTTTTCTTAAAAATGGATTGTTATCAATATCATAATTTTCCTTAATCTGTTTTATTTGACATTTACATTTTGCATAAGAATTAGAAAGTAATTTGGCCATTTCTTTTTTAACACACTTATGTTCTTTATGTCAAGTTTTTTTGAAGGTTTGGGATGATCGAATAATCATTGAAGAAAACTAATTGTGCGCATAATTGGTCTTCAAAGGACCAATTCCATGAGAAACATAAGAGCAAGTCCATGTCCATATCCACCAAAATCATTACCTTTCCTCCCTTTTGAATTTTAAATCCCACCAAGCAATTCAAAGCAAGCCATAGTCATCTTTCCTAGCAAGAGTCAGTTGTTCATCTTCCTTTATTCACATACACTTTCCGCCTGACCCACAAATAAAAGCAAGTAGCTCACTTACATGTTTATTACCCATTGTCATTATTATTTTCTATTGTCATCTTCCATTTTCATTTTTCCTTTCCTATCTTTTTTCATTTCGCAAATAAACCCTCCTTCAATGCAAATTATTGAGTCTATAGTCCTTTAAGTCTAAAATCCTTGCAAAAACACTTTGAGGCTTGCATTCCTTAATGGCAAGTCCTCATGCCAATGAACAATGGGAATACATCAATGTCCCTTGTTCATCGGATCTTCTAGGTACTCGACAACAATAAAATTATTTGTACTTAGCAAGATGTGTTTGGCATCTTGACTCTCATTGTCATCAATGGTGAGAGTTCTCGTGTTGATTAGTGGCATCCATTAATGGCCACTAAGCCAACAATTTCTTGCGACGTTTGACATCAGAACATTTATTCACATTGGAGGAATTGTGCCAATGAGTTTTGAAGACATGAAGACTTCATTTTCAACATTTTGGAGCAAATGTAGAAGATATGTAGCTACAGAACCAGATGGCAGCTACGAAATCAGACAGCAGCTGTAGAATCAGAAGAAAACTACAGAATCAAATAACAACTGCAGAATCAGATGGCAGCAGCAAAATCTGCACTATTCCGCAACAGATTCAACAAGTTTTAATAAAAGCAAATAAAAAGCTATCTTGACTCTTTTCTCCATGACTTGTTCAGCCACTTGAAGAAAATTATGATTATAATTTTGCAGCCACCACACATGCAGCCCATCCATTTCTAAAGGGTAAGTTAAGGTATGGCATTTTCTAACTTTTTACCATAAAATTCCTTGAAAAGTTAGAATGATAATTATTGAAAAAAAAAAAAATCCTCTTCCTAATCTCAAAAAAAATTGCCAATATAAGTAGTTCGGGGGGGGGAAGGCGACAGAAGAGGGGAATACATTCTATTTAAAATATATTTCATTATTACATTCAAAAGCCCATGTACTTTCAAAAGATATTAACTATTACATTATTGTTATGAACATACAAAGACTTGTCAAAAGTACTAAAAAGATAATTGGATACAAAAACAATCATGGTTGTTACACAAGAACCAATTATGATGCAATCCAATAAAGATATACTTTGCAACAATAATCAAATTATCATTATGCAAAGTTCAAAGATCAAAAATGAATGCAACAACAAAATATGGTTGTAACACAAGAACCAACCATGTTGTAATTCAACTAAAAGATTTTGCAGAAGTATGAAGTTATCAAATGATATCATGCAAAGTTAAGGCAAAGCTCAAGGATAAAAATTAATTAGTGTAATAGATTGCATGAGGATATGCAATAGCTTCAGTTGGGGGGTATGGTGGGCCTTGAAATTGTCATTCACTTCCATTACATTTTCACTTATATTTCCATATTGTCATCTTCATTCCACCGTTATTTCATTACATTTACCTCCATTTCATCACATTTACCTTACCGTTATCATTATTGGGTCACATTTATGTTTTTCCAAACTTTATTAATTCTTAGCATTTTTAAGTGAATTTATGGTTAAGAATTAGAAAATAATATGCATATGCTTATACCTAACAAGTGGGATGAGATTGTTGACATGTGTAGGTCAAAATGAAACTTTTAAAAGACACTTATGTGACTTCCCAAAACCAAACTAAAAATTTGAGTGGAGAAGGTCATGGGATCATGAGGGTATGTGTCTCATTTCCTATTTGTATTGAAACTCTAAGAAGACATGTGTCTTATCATATCCTATTTTGATTGAAACTCTAGAGATATGAGGAAAGATTCATGGACTCTCATTAATGAGATAGCTTCTTATCTTTTTGTATAAATAGGGGAAGTTTTATCCTATCATTTTCATATGTAAAATTGGAGTTATGTTCAATATTTGAATACAGAATTAGATTGTGGCACCTTACTCATTAATGTTCCTTCATTTTGACTTGGTTTTGCTTACATATGGAGCATCTTGATTTACCATTTCTCACACTTTTAGATCAGCTACCTAAAATGTGAGATTTAATTGTGTTTATATATTAAAGTTCATTTGCTTTCTTAGTATTAGTTTTAGAATGACTGTATAATCTTTGTTTTTCTAAAAACATTTCAATAGGAAAGATTTATGTATTTTCTAATTGGATTAAGTTTGAGGCAAGAGCTCATAATTATTTCGTTTCCTGTCATGTTCTGTTATTTACTTTCTTAGATCAAACTATCAATTCATTGTATAATTGAATAAAAGATCAACCAAGTGTAGAAATTTCACCTGTAGAACAAACCGATATATGCAATGTCCTAAAGCATAATACTTGTTCTACATCTACAAAACATTAAGTGGAAGCATAATCAAAATCATGAGCAACATCAAGTAGAAACATGCATAACTGATCAAGAGAATTAATCACACATAACACAAGATATATCCAGGGGAAAGCACCAACATAAAACCCCAACCATGTATTATCAATCGAGTGGAAATCCTCTTCGCAATACAAGAAGAATTAGCTCTCAAGCTATTCAGTTCTCAATGAACTATGAAGATATGAAGATATGTCTCATGAACCGCCCAAGCCTTGTTTATAAAGGCTTTCCCTATGGTCCTTATGTAGTTTTCCTAGGAAATAATAGCAAAAGCATATGCTATTAATTCCAACTTACCAAAAACAACCAATGGTCCAACTACGTATTCCTTGAGAACACTAGTTCCTCAACCATGCAAAAACTAATTACTAGAAATAGTTAAGCATTTGATAGTACACTGTCCCACATCTGATCTCAACTGGATCTCTAACAGAACTAACATGCAACAATTATCCATGAGTGAATCCTCAACTATCTAAAATAATAGTTGTCACATGCAAGCAAGCATTAACAAACTATATTTTATTATTTTAAAAACTTGTTAAAATAATCTAACTAGAATTGACTAGTTAGAACTAAGTCAACTGATTCTCTCATTATAGAACTCATGCTTATTCCCTCAATCAGTGGAGGAAACTCATGTGCATACTCACAAATATTTCAAATTTGAATTTCCTTAATTATTTAACTCAACTGAATTAATTAATTAATATTTCAAACTGTTGTTAAGACCAAAATTAATTTTACTTCCTATAGATAGACTAGGGACTGCTATAAATAGGAAGGGACCCAGAAATGCTATTCTTAGACATGCTATTTTTAGTAGGTCTATTTTTAGCACATTCTAAATTTAGCATTTCTTGTTGCACACTTTTCAACATCTTCATTCACCTCTATCTCATCTACGAGGGCCTGTAGGTCCTCCTCCTCATCGTCTGTCTCAAGGTTGAGAGTCTTGCACTTTTCCTCCATGGAAAGTTTACCAAACCACGGATTTCACGGGGACATGTAGACTGGTGCTGTTGTCTACTTATCCTACTTGGGCCCTGGTGTTTGAGGTTATTTCGGGATTTCCAGCGCATCCCCCACTGGCACCGTAGGGCTTTGCATGGCTTCCTCGGTAGTACTTTCGACAAAACCCACACCTCTCCTAGTAGTTGTCATCTTGTTCAAGTTGTTTGTAGTTGTTTGTGACTTTGGGGGATCAAACACCGCTTGGTGCTCAACACTCTATGCTCTTTGTAACAGCTCAAATCTCAAACAAACAAGTGTTGTATCGTGGCTAGCCTTGGTAGTTTTATAGTGTCTTTCAAATTTGAATTTGACTATTCCCCCCATTTTTGAGTCATTAATGCATTCTTGGTGGCAGATCATCCCAAATCTAGCTCTGACTTCGTGTCTTAATTGCTTGCCGCCCACTCCTCTTTGTCTTAAATTGGACATCTTGTCATGAACAGTGACACCAATGGTCACTTTCGAGCCTACGACGCAGTAGCGTAGCCCCCTTTGCGTGGATGCAACCCTTGTGACATGTCGATCCTGTGTGCAACCTCCTTATCACGCAACTTCCCCACAGACTCTTTTATAGTCCCGCGCTCTCTTTCAACTGCTTGGAGCGCTAAGACTATGCTTCCTACGGCCAGTCAGCTGGTTGCACCACCTGTGCGAGCCTTTAATTCACCTTCCAACCTAATCTGTGGGCACTCCTCAATTACCCTTGCGACAGTCAGTGCCGCGTGTTCTTCCCTATGCAGTGCACTCCCCCGGTTACATTGTTTGGTAAGGTGTAGGTGCAACCATGGTAGCAGAGTCACAAATTCTCGGTGATAATCTTCTAATTGGAGTAGTATGGTTGTTTGTATCATGTCTTGTCATTCTTAGTTTATCGACGAGACATGCTTGTGCGATTTCATTTTCCAATGTTTTGATCTCTGCATCCATTAACATGCTTTTCTTCCTCAGTCGTACCCAATCTTTTTCGAGTTAGCGAAGCTTAAGGTTCCCTCGTCGAATGGCTTCTTGAATCCGCATATGTTCACCCTCGCGTAGCTGCATAATTCCTTCATCCTGGTCCTCGCGTACTATCCCAACTGTGGGAGCTATTGCATGAGGATTCCTTTCCTCCAAAATTATGGTCTTTACTCTACTCCTCACCCTCATAATCATATCCACGCTTAGGTTTTTGCACATGGCCCTATAGGCCCATTGAATCGTTGGCACGCACAGGTCCCAATTAGTTCATCTCGCTTGGTGAACCCTATTCAAGACTCTACATACCTTATTGAATTCTTCCACGTGGAATTTTTGTGGTGCGCATCGCCTTTCTTGCTGCTGCATCCTATTCCAAATTTTGATCCTGAGTTTGGGGTGTGCTTGTGTGGGCTTCACAGCACATGTCTGTACCCATCGAGACAAGTGGGCATGCACGTTGCTCCGTCCTTGCTGATCAACTCTTGTTTGAAGTTGGGGGTAGGCGCATCATCCTTCTACATCCACTCCAATCCTCAAAGTTCCCTTGATGTGTACCCCACCATTGTGTGAGTGTTGCGCATAGTGCCCACTTCAACGCATCGAACCGCTGCTATTCCGGTACTATGCTTTCAAATTTGCTCAGGAATTTATCCACTGTTGTTAATTCATCATACGTCAACAGCTCTCTTTCCTTTGTTTTCATGCAACGCAATGATCTAACCATCATATTAAAATTCATTGTTGTCACTTTGTGCAACTAATTCTTCCATCACTCTACTTCTTCATCTAAATCCGAAGTGCAAGAGCTTTCACGCTCCCACAAGATCCTCCCATCTGCAATCGAATTTACCCAATCCTGGTCTCACGCAGCTATATTGTAAATACAATCAAGATCATCGTCGTGCATTGGTGCAGTGTAGCACACTCCTTCGGCTACGTCCAGTGGGACTACTACACGTAATGACTTTTTCTCGAAGATCATTTTGTGCTTCTTCAGGTTGATGACTCTATTCATATCGGTGGCCCAGTCTATTCCTAACAATGTAGGATAGGGATGTTTTCATCAAAAATCTCTATTACTTCAAAATTTGTCTGCGCGCTTGTGCCTTCAATATCAATTGTTACCCCTTGCAACCTTCCCATGGGAAAAACCTTCTTTTGGTTCACCATTCGTAATTGAATATGGGACCATTGTAATGTGGGCCTACCCATGTACTCCCATGTTTGCTTCGATAATAAATTTGCGTGTGAACCGAGATCTAGGATTACCTAATCCATTTCATACTCACTAATTTGTGTAGTCAACCTCATTTCCCTTCCAGTGCACAATGCATGCTTCCCTAATTTCCATACTATGCGTGGTTCTCTTGACCCCACGCACCTGGTGATCAGCTCCTGTAGTCCTTTAACTGCTTTGTTGTCGCATAGCAATTTCATGCATGTCTCCGGAAAAGGTAGTGAGCATTGAAGGATCCATTCCTGGATCTGGTTGATCCTTACTACCTGAAGTGGAGGCTTCCATGAAGATCTTCTTAGCTTCCATGAATGTCTCCTTTGTGTGTTCTAAGTCAAACTCGGGTTCCTTTGCAGGAGCCTTGCTAACCCATGTGCTTTCCTCTAGCTACTTCCCCGTATCCTCTCTCTGAGCATCATGTTTACATTCGGGTCCTCTTTGTGCGGCTCAAACCTCATCGTTTGTATATTCTGAGTTGGGGGAGGCTGGAATACCCCCTTTTCACACATCCTCGTAGGGTTGGTACAATCGTGGGCATAATTCCCTGGTTCTCTACAATTGTAACAAATTAATTGTCTGTGGCCCCTTCCTGGTCCCATCGCACCTCGTCCTCGACCTTGCTCCTGAAATCCAGTGTGTGCCATCCCTGCATCCTATAGGTAGGGGTCCAATCCATCATTAACTCGTAACTACGGCAAGTGCGCTCATCGTGGCCTACCGACCTGCAGAAATTACAAAATAATTGTTGGGGTGTCTATGTATACTTCTGCAACAAATGAAAATTATCCATCGTGTTTTTCCCTCCTATCTAACAGATCGTGCACCATAAAGCAGGTGCCACACTCGGCCCTTCCTGTGCCTCCAGTCTCAACGGCATTGGCCCTCCTCCTACCAAGTAGTTCACGAACACTGGACAGTGATCCTTTTCATGCCCTTGGCCTTTACATTTTATGCACCATACTTCCTCACGCGCCTCTAGCCGCAGTGCCCTATCCTGCTTCAAATTTTGCATTTCCAAACACAGATTCTGTAGTTGCGCGTGGATTTGTTGAACTCCCAACCAAGGGTCTTATATCAAGGTCTCATGTAATCTCATTGCCATTTCCAATGCTTCAGCCTGGGTGGAAAGTTTTTGTTGTGTCAGCGTCATCCTCAAGTGTGGTGTCAGATATGCTACAAACCATGCACGATGTTGTCCATCTTTCACCGTCATATTGGATTTGCGGATCATACTCTTCAGCCATTGATCCAGATCCTAGGGAGTCTCGCCTGGGAGCATCGCAATTTCTTTAAACCTGATGATTGATTGTGTTTCTGCCTTTGGCCTTCTAAATTCCTTTTTCAGCATGTTCTAGATATTTTCTATCCCTGCGTTTGGGTGGTCGTTAGAGTGCTTGATATACCATTTTAATGCGTGATCCTGCAGCGCGTTCACCAATGTAGCCTTCTTGATATTGTCATCCATGACACCTTGTGCTTCCCCTACTACTCTTACCACGAACCAAAATTGGTTCGGATCCTCATTCCCTAGCCCTCTGAATACTGGTAGTTTGATCGCGCTCGCCATACTGCATGATGGAGGTGGTGGAGATGGAGTGGGTGGAGATGGAGGTGGTGGAGATGGAGTGTGTGGAGATGGAGGTGAGGGAGGTGAAGCGAGTGGCAGTGTGGGTGGAAGTGGTAACCGCAGAATGTGCCGCCTTATCAAACTGACCGCGCTTCTCAGAGAGACCTTAGCGAACTCTTCCTCACTTTCTCACGAGGGTGAAATTAAGGGATTATTTTCTAATTCTTCACTACTTTTATAGATCTTTCTACTCCGTGTAGTCCCAAACATTAATGTATTTGCATGACCTGTTTTTCACACAATATCATCTTAATCCAAGTATTCAAATATTTAATATACTTACCTCACGATCCTTTGAGAAAGCGTCAGTCTGCCTCGATGTAGCTCACATTCATGTCTACCGCAAACTCAGTGATAAATCCCCCTATTATCCGATCGAGAAAATGGTCCATAGCTCGCGCAATCTTATCTTCTAATGCTTCTAGTTTGCGCACTAATTCCGGAGTCCACATTATTGGTTGGTCGAAACAAAATTTATATCATTGAAAATATCTTAACGAGTTGGATGTGATGGCAATAGCCAAAGTGAATTCCACACACTTTTGGAAACAAGGAATCTTTGTAATCCCATCTTTATACCGAGACCGTGTAAGTTGGGTTAGTTAAAAATAACACCTCCATTTGAATATGGACTAATTCAAAGAGGGTGAGAGGGAGTGTTACACATCTGTAGTGATGTAAAAACTATCTTCTCATCGACGTTTGAGTTACATTCAACATGGTTTTTAAAATCAATTTCCATGAGGTTCTTTTGCTTATTTATATTTCTATTTGTTCTTCAGGTTAAGCTCGATATGGAACTTCCATCACTTCTCCTATGTATGATTGTCAATTTTATAGTGGTTATTGTTGATGTTGGGATCTTTACACTGGTTTTTGTGGTCATTGTCTTCTCATTCTTCTTCCCCTCCTTAGAAGTTTCACAGTGCTCATTCTACTTCAATCCACTTGATTTCCCTTTTGTCATACCTATGTTCTCCAAGTATTGTGCCTATACACAAGCCTTGTCCACTAATCTCAGCTTGAACAACGTCACTTGCTTCCGTAAATAGTTGTGTAGACCCCACCGATATTTGAGGAGTATATTTGGGTTCATTGGGGAGATACCCAACCTTATGGTCATATTTCTAAATTTTGTGGTGTACTCCTATACACTCTACCCTTCCTTCTACATCAAGGAAGGCCACTAGATCCATAGGTCCTCTACATATCCAATAGAGGAAAATTATGACTTTATGAAAGTTTTAATGTCTTCCCACTTAGTCACTGGAGGATCTCTTTTATGTAACCAGATCATATAAAAGATAGATCAACAACTTAAAAATTATCCTCTTCAAGGGGAAAATCTCCTTTACATTACATAAATGAACAATTCTTGGATGATACAAATGACAATTTCTTCTTTGTATATATAGGAGTCTAAAGAGTCACAATATAGTCAGAGCCTAAATAACAATAATAATGTAAGGGCACGACAATAACAATAAGGGGGATACACTAGTATTATAGGGACCTAACATGCCCCAAGTAGATCTAGATGCTTTTGTATAAAATTCTCATCCTCCCATGTGGAATATTTAGCAAGTAAGCTCTTCCACTTAATTAGATACTATGAAATTGATCGATTTCGTCGTTGTTGAGTTCTTTGTTTATGTGACTGCTTCAGGTTCAAATATGATTTTTCCTTCTTTGTTAAGTTCTGGCAACAACGTTTAAACTAGAAGCTTTTCACTTATAACCTTCTTTAAGCATGAAACATGGAAAACTAGGTGTACTCGGGAAGCTATAAGAAGCTCCAATTTGTATGCCATAGTACCAATATTTTTCAACACCTTGTAATGACCATAGTAATTTGGTGATAATTTATTATCCTTCTTAGCTTTCTTGAGAGACATTTTTTTGTATGGTTATAGCCATAAAAATAATCAGTCACCTGCATGAAAACTTCTTTCACAACGATGTTGATATGCATGTTGTTTCATTCGATTATGCACCAAAGATAGGTTATCCTTTAAGAGTTGGAGAACTTGTTGTTGATGCTCGACGTGATTTTCCAGTGCTTAAGCCTTAGAATTTTCTCTTAAATATGATGTGATGGATGGTGGATGATATCCATAAAGTTCCATAAATGGGGTCATCTTTGTTGCAATATGGAAGGAAGTTTTATACCACCACTTAGCTAGAGGTAACCACTTGACCCATTATGTTTGTTTGTCAGAGCAACGAATATATCCTTCCAAACATTTGTTCACTATGTCATTTTTCCCATCATATTATGGATGATAAGATGATCTATGAGATAATTGAGTACCAAGTCAACAAAATAATTTCATCCACAAATTTCCAGTGAAAATGGGATCTTTGTCACTTACTTTAATCTTTGGATTTCCGTGAAGATTTTAAATTGTTTCCATAAATGCAATGGCAACTGTGTTGGATTTAAAAGGATGAGATAATGCACAAAAGTGTGCATACTTGGTAATTCTATCAGATACCACCATGATGACACTCTTTCCTTCAAACTTGGGTAAACCAATGATAAAATCAATTGGTACCTCCTCCCAATGCTGACTTGGAATGGCTAAAGGTTATAACAAACCTAGGGTCTTAACTATCTCAACTTTATTTTGTTGGCAAACAAAATATTAGGCCACAGATTTCTGAATATCAGATTTAAGACCATTCCAAAAAAAAAAAAATATTGGCCCTATTGTAAGTTTTTAAAAATCCCGAGTGCCCTCCTAAGGGAGAGGTGTGCAATTCCAAAATAATATTTTGTTTGAGTTGGGAATTATTACAAAGATATAAGTGATCTTTGTCCCATAATGAATCATTTTTTCCAGCTAAATGTATCATATGTACTGGGATCTTGCTACAACTTTTGAATGAGTGACCACACCTCTTCATCATTCTTCCATTCATCCCTTGCTTCGGTTATCCACTCAAGTTAGATAATATAAATAGCACAAAGCAACGCTTCCACATCCTCATCCTTTCTTCAGTATGGCATTTGTGCCAACATTTTGCTTCCCTTCTTTGTAGATGATTTCAAATCCATACCCCAACATCTTTATCACCCATTTTTTTTGCTCTTTTGAAGATAATATTTGTTCCAAAAAAAATTTAAGATTATCATGATTTGTTTTTATCTTGAAGTGAATTCCCATTAGGTAAGGTTGAAATTTCTTTAGTGCATGTAGTATTTCCAACATTTCCTTCTCATAAATAGTTTTGTGTAAATTCTTTCCTTGTATTGGACAACTTTCAAAAGTAATGGGTCTTCCTTCTTACATTAAAATAGCACCAATTCCATTTCCTGAAGCGTCACATTCCACAATAAAATTTTTTGTAAATTCTAGCGTAGCTAAGACCAGTGCTTGGCACATTGGCTCTTTAATATGTTAAAAGGCCTTTGTTGCTTCTAGAGTCCAAGAAAATTCATATTTCTTCAATAATGATGTTAGAGGTGCCGCTATTCTCCCATAATTCTTAACAAACTTGCGATAATACCCTGTCAACTCGAGAAATCCTCGAAGATGCTTTATGGTTGTAGGGATTTTCCATTCCTTAATGGCTTTAATTTCGTTAGGGTCTACCTTAACACGTTTATGAGATACAATATGACCCAAATATTCCACCTCGCGTAAATTTTGGAGGTTTTTGCATATAATTGTTTCTCTACCAATAATTTGAGCACCCCGTCAACATGTTGAACATGATCCTTCCAAGACTTGTTTTAGATTAGTATATCATAAAAAAATACTAACATAAATTCTCTAAGGAATAGTTTGAAAATGGAATTCATCAAACCTTGAAATCTGGAAGGCGCATTAGTAAGGCCAAAAGGCATGACCAAAAATTCATAATGACCCTCATGAGTTATGAATCATGTTTTGTCGAATGTCTTCAACCTTCATCCTAATTTGATGATATCCTGAACAAAGATCCAACTTGGTGAAGTAAATTGCTCCATGTAATTCATCCAACAATTCATCAATGACATCAATGGGAAATTTATCTTTAATAGTGAGCTTGTTGAGCTCCCTATAATCTGGATACATATGCCATGATCCATCCTTCTTATGCATAAATACTATTGGGGTAGCGAAAGAACTTTGACTAGGTTGAATTATACCAGCCTCTAGCATTTCTGCAACTATACGTTCAATTTCACTCTTTTGGGCATAAGCATATTTGTAAGGCCTAATGTTTGGAAGAACACTTCCTGGAATCAAGTGACTCACATGATCCTGATCACGAATAGGTAGGAGGCCTTTGGGAGTATCGAACACCTTGGAATGATTTTCCAAGACTTTTCGGATATCTGGAGAAATAGATGATTTCGATTTTGGACCCCTAGTGAGCATAATTGTGCAATTACGCCTCGATGTTATTTATTCAGAAGCTTTTCCATGCCATTATAGATGATTATATTTCCTATTTTCCCTGTGATACCCCTTAATTCAACTTCCTTTACTTCCCAAAAAAAAATCAATAAACGCTGTTGAAAATTGAAAGCTATCATCTCCAAATATTGTAACCATTGGACTCCTAATACAATATCAGTTCCACCCATTGGAATGGAAAGCATTGGACTATTCAATACATATTTACCCATAGTTATCTTGATATTATGGCACTTTCCAGAGCAATCTATGGTTCCTCCATTTTCAGCCATCACTTGACACTCTAGTTTTGGATAGAGGAAGCAATTCAATTCCTCGGCTATCTAACAATGAATAAAATTATGGGTACTACTTGAATCAATCAGCACTATTACCTTTTTCTTCTTGATATATCCTTCTATCTTAAGAGTTTGAGGAGTAGTAATTCCTGCCAATTCATTACAAGATATGATCAGATTCATTTATTCTTTCTCTGGGGTTGGTTCCTGGTGTATATCCTCCTCTTTTGATGTTTCATGTTCCTTTTCTTCCTCTTCTTCACAATCTATGTAGAATAATTTCTTCTCAGCACACTTGTGAATTTTGATGTATTTTCCATCACAATTGTAAAAAAGCCCTATTTCTCTTTTTTTCTCTAGTTTTTGTGGTGTCAACCTTGTGGGTTGTGGAAGACTAGGAGCAACAACACTTCCATCTTTGTATTTGTGAGTGGTAGACTTCCCTATTGCCATAATTTTGCTTTCAAATTTTCTTGCCACCTTGAATGCTTTCTACAATGAATCAAGTTCCCAAAGGTGAACCTCGTTTTGGATGTTACCTTTTAAAGTCCCTATGGAAACATCAATCCCATGCTCCTTTGGAATATCATTTACCCTAATATTCAATTTTTGGAAGTCTTCAATGTGCTCTGCCATTGAACCCTTTTGTTTGAGATTTATCAATAGGCTAAAGAAGGTGTTGCTCTTTGTATCTTCATAATGTGTTATCATTTCCTCTATAAACATTGACCATGTGCAAAGTAGTTTATGAGAAAAAAGCCATATATACCATACAAATTAATTGGGTTCTAAATATAAAGGTGCAATATGTACCTTTTGTGGGTGTTGCACATCTTGTAGATCAAATTTTTGCCCCATCTATAGTATCCAAGTTATTAGGTCCTTGTCATCAAGCTTCCTCATATATCTTTGGCATGTGGTGATTCTTAAACTCCAAATTGGAGTCTCTAAAATTGTAATTCATATTATTTTTCTCTTCATCATGATTTTCATGATTTAACTTGTCACCACTGGGAAGCCTTTCTTCTAGCAACTTTGTCAAGCCTTCCTTTAACCCCTTGTTGATGGGCTGGAATTTTCCACCATCAGTCAAGCAGATCTCTCCGGTGTAGGTTCCCATCTAGAGCCTGCATTGCATGTATTGGAGATCCCTTACAGTATGTAGGCCCAGCTGTCGTTCAGTTTTGTGGAGCTAGCTTCAGATGAAGATATGATATAAACTTAATAGAATGTATGAGATTTAATAAACACAAGAGAGTAATTGAAAAACATCCTGTAACATTTATATACCGTGAATAGAAAAAGGTAAACCACACAATCTCACATAAAGTTACTATTAGTAGGACTTTAGATAAGACTTGTGCATACTAGATAAATAATGCTTAACGATTGCAAAATCAGTTTACAACAATCAACCATTTATCAGCGCACATAATTGTGCAGTCAAAAAATAGATTATACTAATACCTAAATAAATAGTTAATTTTCATGAGTATAGAGTGAATACACCAAATACCATTCATACGTAGCAAAACTAGATTTGGAGTGCAAAACAACATGTAGCGAGACCGCACATCAATTATCTTTCAAGAACATTCGATCCGTTAAGTGAGAAAAATACTCATGGCACAAGCACATAGATATTTGAAGCATTCAATAATGAAAACGTACAATTAACTCCTATATTGACTATAACAGCAAAAATTCTCTCAAGCAATATGTCTATGAATCTCCAAAATAGTCCTCACAAAAAGCCTTTACAAATGAGGCGTGAGGTTACATTTATAGGATGAGAGAGACCTTTGGTCTACTCTTGACTCTTGGAATTCCTAGTGACCTTTCACCAACCAAATGACTCTTTCCATTCTATGTGACCTTTCACGTTCATACAGTATTATGTGCTATCATAGTACACAAAATAAAGATGACTATTAGCCTAGTTGACTAATCTACAAATGGTGAGTTCCGGAATTTTGAGCCCGATATTTTCTGTCAGGTAAATGCACCATATGTTGTATTTTTCCGCAATGGGAGAGATTTTTGGTTGGCCTTCATCATGTCGGTGTAAGCACTTCAGTGCATCCGGGATAAGGGTATTTCACTTGGAACGTATATGATTATTCAAGGTACCCAACTTGGTGTAGAGCCTCACTAGTTCTACGATGTAACGCTTGATATTTTCTCTTGAGATTGGCATATCTCCTGTGCTGGTGACTTGTCTATATGTCTCCATGAATGCTTGCACCTCATTGTTGATCTCCTCCTAATTTCTTACCTCTCCAATTTCTCCTATAGAAGGGGACCCATGCAGTTGGATCACTAATTCCAGAGTTCTGAACAATTGTCTGTTGGAAGCCAACACCCTCTCCGCATCTTTGTCCAATTTTTCTCTGGACTGCACTTTGATACAAAGCTAGACCCTGGTATTCTGCATAGCGATCGAATCTTTCCTGGGAACTATTTTCGGGGCTTCGGGGCACTTTTCAGACCAGTCATGTATTTTATCTAAGGCGGTCATGGCCTCTTTGAGCATGGCAACCCTTTCTTTCAAGTGAGTTTGAATGGTCACTATGGGAGCTATAATGTGGTGTAGTTTTGCCATTTCTTCATACGCTACTACCATAGTCTCCCCCAAGATCTTCGTTTCTAATGTGACTATCGCTTGGAATTCAATTGATCCTGTATGTAACAAACAGATTGTCACGTTTTCCTCCTCCATGTTTCTGTTTCCTTGTTCTACAACGTTGGCCCTTTGCTCAGATGCGTATAACCTGTTTTGCAAATCTACAATCTTCTTACTCATCTAAGCTACGTTGTGTTCTATCGCAACCACGAATGTTGTACCGATGGAGGTGGTCATTTGGGGGTTTAACGTGATATTTGGCATGATATCTGTTGTCGTAGTTACCGACAATGGGTCAGCTAAGTTTCGGCTGCAAGATCTCTTCCTATCTTGTATAATTTTGAGATTTACTTCATCAAATGTGATTTTAGTCAGATCTAGAACCTCTTCATCTTGATCGTCCGATATGTCTAGCTCTCGGAGGGGAAGTTGTCCACTAGTGAGGGGAGTAACGGGAGGTACATCCAAAGGAGGAAGCTCACTTTGTCCTAAGCTTCAGTCGACCACCTTGCTCGTCTCTCCTTTTTCATTTACTAGAGCTTCCTTCTCCTTGTTTGCCCTAAGCTCCTCCTCCTGTTGCCTCTTTTCTCTTTCTGCTAGTGCCCGTTTCCTTTCTAGCTCTTCCTCCATGTTCTTCAGTTCCTACTCTAATCTATGTTTTTCCTCTTGTTTTTTCTTCTCAGCTTCTTCTTCTTGTCTCTCTTTTTCGACCTCTTCTTCCTTCTTTCTCTCTATCTCATCATGTGCTCTCTTTTCTTCTTCCTGCCGCCTTTTCTCGTCTTCTTACCTTTTCTTCTCTATCTCATCCTGGCTTTGGTCATTGGATTCCTGTGATTGTTTGCTTTCTAGTTCTCTTTGCCTCTTTAGCTCTCGCTTCTTTCTTACCAATTTGGCATTTCTTTGTATGAGTGTAACTTCCTCTTCCTCGATGTCGCTTAGAGGGTCTTCCACTTCTTTTCCTTTTTGCTTCCCTAATGCCTCATCTCCCTTCGGTGTTCTTTCTCTGAGGCTTACATCATCCTGGAAATAATCAAGGAGATCATCTTTTATGGCCTGCTGCCTACTGGGACCAATCTCCCTTGTGGAGTTATACCAGTTCCTAATTTCGTCCTCGATATCCTTCCTAGTGTCGGAGTAAGACCAATTGAATTTCGCCTTCTTACAGTGGGCAGCTATGAATTTCTCATGGTCATATGTTCTATAATTCAGGGTCACGAATGTTGGGTTGTGTTATATTCTTTCCACGACTAACCTACGTAGTGAACCGGGGGGTTAGAGGGGGGGTGGAGCCCCCCCTTCGCCACACCGATTGTGCAGCGGGGGGGTCACAGGGGGGCCGGCAGCCCCCCTCTACGGGGTTCGGGGCAGCGCCCCGAGAAAAATATTTTTTGGACCCTATATTAGGTTGGGCGAACCTACCTATGGTTTTACGGTCCATGGTTTTGGACGCGACTGGTTTCGGTCCATGGTATTGGATGCTTCGGCATGTATAAATATGTATTGTAACATTGAAAGGAATATAATGAAAAATCAAGCTGGTAGTCTCGGTCTTGAGATCCATTGGGAAATCTCTGTGTATATGTGTTTTATGTGTTATGCTCTCGCATTTTTATTTTTCTGTGATTTAGAATTCGTATGCAGGTAATTTCTGTACGGGGTTAAAACCTACATTGTGGAGTCTTATCCTCCGACGTTGATGAAGGTGATATATTGACCAGGTAACATGTTGTCTCCATCACCTCTACCCAAAATTCCTGTCCTAACCTGGCACCATTGAGCATGGTTCTTGCACTTTCCATCAACGTTTTGTTCATTCTTTCTTCAACTCCATTTTTTCTCAGGTTTGTATGGAGTAGTCTTCTGCCATTCTATTCCACACTTCTTACATAATTCTTCAAATTCCTTATTGCAAAACTCTCAACCATTATCTGTCCCCAACACCTTTATTTTCTTCTCTGTCTAGTTTTCAACCAGAGCCTTAAATTCTTTAAACATGTCAAAGAATTTATATTTCTTCTTAAGGTAATATATCCATGTATTCCTTGAAAAGCCATCTATAAGTGGTACATAATACATAGAATTACCAAGTGATGGAACCTTCACAGGTCCAAACACATCACTGTGCACAAGTTCTAATATATGTTTCACCCTCTTACCACCAGAGGGGAAGCTCACTTGATTCTGCTTCCCATATACACAATTTTCACAAAAATCAAAATCTAGAGAGATATTGCTCATACCTTCTACCATACCTTTACCATGAATTATTTGAATCCCCTTCTCTTCAATATGTCTAAGCCTTTGATGCCACAGCATGGTCTTCTCTACAGAGACCACTAGATTTTCTGCTCCACTTTCAGGAACCATAGAACTATTGCACCAATCAATAACAGTGCTACCTTGTAGCTTGTATAGAGTTCCAATCCAAACTCCTCACATCAATACCAGTGCTTCCCAAACCGTCTTGCAGGTATCCTTCTCAAACACTGTTTTTACACCTACATCATCCAACTTGCTTACAAAAATCAGATTTCTCGCTAATGCAGGAATATGCAAAACACCCAGAACTGTTCTAAGCCTTCCACCTTGCAACTTCAACTTTACTTTTCCACAACCAATGATTCTAGCCTTCCTGTCATTCCCAAAGAAGACATAAACACCATCATATTTCTCATACTCGTAGAACCACTCTCTATGGGGAGTGAAGTGAAAGGATGCACCTGAGTCAATCAACCATGCCTCATGATCTACATGTGTACTTGAAGAAGCCAAGTACACATCCCCACCTTCATTTGAGGTGGTTTTCACCTCTATAGAAGGAGCATCACCATATCCCTTTCCCTTGTCAGGAGCTTTATATTTACATTCCATTTTGTAGTGCCCTTCCTTTCCGCATTTCTAGCACACCACCTTTATAGGTTTTCCTGGAGATTTAGATCTCCCACTGAATGACTTATTTTTGTTTCTATTCTGGAACCATCCTTGTATAGACAAGGAATCACCATTCTGTCTCTCCATATGTTATAGACATATTTGGGCACTTCAACCCCAATCTTATATGTCGATAAACTAGGGCTCTTCAACCCCTAAAAGTGTTGTTTCATATCCTAAAAGAACGAGGTCAACTGATTACATCATTCCCCAAACGTTCCACCTGAAAAACCATCCAGAACTAGCCTAAACTGGACCATACTAACTACTCCACTGTCAGGGTGTGATGCATACTGACTTGTAAACTAGCCAAGTGTGATGCATATTGATGATGCCTTTTGTAGGGTGCGATGAGTGAGGATGGACAAATGTCTGAGACAATTTGCTAAGTGGATGCTCATGGAATCTTCTAGAAACTTCTATTATGACACTTGCCTCTCTGATTTCGCCCAGAGATGTCAAAGAGATCCAAGAAATATCCAAGTGGAATCAAATGCAACAAGTGGAATGACACTAATAAAAAACCGAAAGATGACTCACACCCTTGCACACATCTATAAATGGATCCCTCATCTAAGAGATCTACAGGCTAGAATTCTGTAATTTGTAAGGAAGTGCTGATAGTTTGTATTTGAGAAGGAGCATTGTATTGTTGGTGTGATCTTGCTTTTCATGAGGTGAAGAGGGCTTTGATGTTGGGAGGATGATGCCAGATCAAGCAGCTGGGTTGTAATTCTCCCTTCTATTTAAGTTTTCTTCCATACAATTGTGCAATTGTGAATGTTATTATTTGTAAATGCTATTGTCTATTCATTGTATTTCTGATTCTCCAATGCTTATGATATAATAAATCAAGATGCTTCGATGGTTCTTTGTCACTGTGTCTCTACAGGTACACTTCAGGCGAGATAAGTACGGAGAAGAGTTGTAAGCTCTTTCAAGGGGAGAGAGATCAAGCAAAGAGTCTAGTGAAAGATCTAGGTTCGTTCCTTTGCATCTATCTTATCTATCATACATAGATGAAATCACGAATTGCTTTAAACTATTTGTTTCTAGGGTAGCTACCAAACCTAGAGGGCTAGTCGATCGAAAAGACACTAGTTTTCTCAGAAACAAAATGGAAACTCCACTAGGTATCAAATAGATGTTTGTTTGTTGTTGTTGTTTGTTTTATAAACTATAGACAGAGCCTGAAGTTAGCTAGATAGTCTTCGAATTTCTCTTTCTCTGCAATTGCATAGTAGATGAATGTTGCTTTAATCAATCTCCAGTTTAGTTTATGAATTAAACATTTGACTTACAAGCATTCTAGATGCCCTTTTGGTAGCTTAGTAGCCTCTGAAGATCATTCCTCTGTACTTTTCTCTTTACTTTCCATCATAGCTCAGCTTAACTCACTGAAATCAACATCAAACTTGAGCCAAAACCCATTTCAGTTGTGCTCACTGGCCCACCGCACTATCTATCACTGTCAACCAATATGCATCACACTTCTCAAGTTTTGTAGGTGTGATGCATCCCTGTTTCTGTGAAGCCTAGGTGCGATGACTGACTGAATCTATTTCCATTCTTGAAATTTGGGGGTTTTGTCCTTGTTTTCAGTTCTGTTTAGTTGATTTGTTGCTTATGAACAGTGTCTCATTAATGAAGCCTGCTTGCATCACATAGATCAGCCTCCATTGATTAGAATTATTAAATGTTTTTATGTATTTTTCCATCATCTACAATCCTTTGTCGAAAAGTTGCTTAAATCGATCTGTCATTTTGGTACAAAAAGTGTCGTAACTGTCGTTTTGTGTCAAAAATAGAAGTGTCATTGATTCTTCCTTCCCTAGATAGTCGATTGAATGTTTCTTCATGTATTTGGTTTTATTTGTTAATATTTGAAGTGTCAAAAGCATTTTCCATTCTAAATTGAAAAGTGTCATTTATTCTTCCTTTCTATTTTGAAAAAGAAATTGTTGAAAATGTCGTTTTGAGTAAAATATTTCAGATCTTTGCTATACTTAGTTTTCCTTTTTGGCATTTTTCACATTAAGGGGGGAAAACAAATACATGCATTTGCATTTGAATTTAGTTTGTGTGCAAAAAATGATTTAGGAAAAGTGCATTATTGTGTGCTCTTTGCTCTTTGTTGAAAGAATTGAATCCTCTCTCCCTAGTAGCTAGGATTTTCATTGCTCAAAATAAACAACGATTGTTTATCATTGTAGATTACATTTTTAGGAATTTCAAATCAACATCACGTGGCGAACCATTGAAAGGAAAACTCTTAAACAATCAACTTCAAAATAAATTTCAATGAACCTAACAATGCTTTGGAACTTAATGCAACATGTCATCTAGAGGTCTAGGCTAGAGACGTGTTCCGATGTCGTAAAAACTAGTAACTATCATTTTCATCAAAGGTTGGGTGATTCCTCCTCTTTGATACGACAAGTTCTAGCACAGACTTGTGCTCCCCATACCATCGCATATATATTGGGAGACCATAATAGGCTTATATCCTTTATCCATAGGAAGTTGTGTCTTCCACCCTATCGATCGCAATGCATTGAACACAACATTGGGAAGATTGACTGTCATACATAAGTCCCTGCTAATTTCTCTTTAATTTATCACCAAGGTGTATAATGCAGTTTTGAGATTGGTTTGGTAATTCCTCTGTCTAGATTTCCAAAGTAGTCACTTTCGTTCCTTTTCGACTCCTTAAAAGAAAAGGTCCATTTGAGCACTTGTCACTTCAGGCTCATTAAAAATCAAAGGGGACTAGAGTCATCTTTAGATTTTTCTTGACTCTTAAAAATTGAAAAAGCAAAGTTGTGTCAAAGTGTCATTAAAATTTATTTAATTCGGAATAACATATTTGTTCCTTCGTTGATATGAGGTTGAGATAATGGAGTCCACCAATTAAGGAATCTCTTTGAGGGGAATCCTAGTCCATTTTCTTCTTGGGGAAATTTTGGTGCTCTGTATATGGCCACATTGTCCCTTTTGAGAATTACAATTGGCCTACCAGTATGGCTATTCTCAACCTCTGTCATTCAAAATACCGTGATTCCTCTACAATCGAATCAACATCTAGTTGGTACTGAAGTTGGCCCTTCACCTTCTTGTTTGTTTGTTTCTCCCTCCCCTTCTTCTTCTTCTCTTGGTGAAAATAGTGATGCTAGTAACCAGGTGTCTAAGAAGAAGAAGAAAGGGAAGGAGAAGAAGAAGAAGAAGTTGATTCAGCAAGGGGGCAACCATGAATCATCTGGTGAGAATCCGCACATTATATCTCCTGAATTTCCTTGCATAATTTGTAAAGGAGACCATTTTCATCGAGACTATCCTTGCCTTCCTCAGATCTTGAGAGAATGGTCTCCCCGTTTGCACCGTCAGGTGTCATCAATATTTGGTGATCATGTTGATAGCACACCGTCAACTAGTAATAGTGAAATTCATGGATAGAAAGGAAAGGTCAAAGTTCCATGTAGGTTATGTGAAGGGGACCATACCCTTCCTCATTGTCCATTTTTGGATGAAGCCAAAAGATTCCTACATAACAATCCTGCTTCGCTGTAGTGACTTCCATCTAGATACAGGAAACTCTCCCCAAGTCCTTTACTAGTTGAAATTCTAACTGACATAACTCAACCGTTGGTTGAAACACCTATCATTGAAAGTGAATCTTCTAAGTCTATACCTGACGAAAGTTAACAAGTTGAGGTGATAGTTGACCCAGTTCTACCTTTAGAAGATCATACCTTTCCCGAAGAGAGTAAGAACAATACCATTCAAAATCTTTTTGTTACTTCAGAGTCCGATGAACTTGGGGAAAATCCACTCGTTCCTTCACAATAGGAAGAGAATTCCCCAGTTCCTGCTACTTAAGGGGTTATTTCTCCTATTTATTTAATACCCCCTCCAAGCAGTCTAGTCACTTCCTTCGATTGGAATCGACTAGCAAGATCCTGCCTTCCTTCTTATCTACCATTCTGGATCATAATACAAGTCTACAAAATGATCGTGTCTGGCACTATCATAGATGAGGGTGTGTTAGTTAGTATCCTTTCCTCAACTATTTGGAAAGCATTTGGTTCACCATCGCTTATGCCTCTTACACAGAATTTGTCAAGCTTTAACAAAGGAACCAATCGATCGTTAGGGATCCTTCCTAAGTTACCGACAAATTTAGGAAGGAAAATCGTTCAACTGAATGTGATGGTAGTCCAAGGACTGTTAGATTACAATCTACTCCCTGGATGTGACTATGTTTACAACATGGAAGCTATTGTTTCAACACTCTTTCGAGTGTGTGTTTCCCGCATGAAGGTAAAATTGTCACTGTTGACTAGCTTTCATTTCCCAGTTCAAGCATAGCTTCAAGTCAATCATCATCCCTAAATGGTCCTTGTACATCAGTAGTGTCTCTTCAACCTTCATTCCATCCACCTAATTACCGTGAGTAGTCCGGTGAATGTAACGAAGCTTAGGGGGCATGCACCCTTGTCTATTGGGTGGACAAACCCAGCTGAAAAGATAGGTTTCCTTGTAGGTTATGTGATTGGTCTAAGACACCATTCACTTTTCTCCATGCTGCAAACGAAGCCAAGGAAATTTTTTTTCTACGCTATAGAGGAAACCATCCTACCATATGAATTTCCCTGTAAGTTAAGTGATTGGTCTAACACACCATTCACCTTTGTCTATTTGGCGGACAAAGCCAAGGATGTGTTTTGTCTGCTCTGTAGATGAAACAATCCTGCTTAACCACAGTGATTTCCATATGGTTACTGGAGACTCTCCTTTTCATCATGCTGGGGCAATGCAACCCCTTTTCAATTTCATTTTTTGATTTTTTTAGCTTTTTAGCTTTTTAGCTTCTTAGGTTAGGTGATTTGTCCGACACACCATTCACCTTCATCTACTCTACGGACAAAGAAAAGGAAGTTTTTTGTTTGTTCCGTGGATGAAACCATCCTACCTAACCTCAGTAGTTCCTTAGCTTTCTAGTTTTTCTAGATTTTTAGTTTTGTTTTTCTAGATTTTTAGTTTTGTCGTTTCTAGCTTACATAAAAAGAAAAAACTAAAAACCAAGCATATGTTATCGCATGGTTCAAGCTCGTTAAAAAATAAACCTACCACTGATCATAGTTCCCCATGTTTCAAGCTCATTAAAAAATAAACCCACCTTTTTTAAATAACCTTTGTGATTGCCATGCTATCAACCTTTTGAGCCTTGCTTGTGTTCCTACCATCACCTCCATCCTTTTGGCCAATCATACGCTTCCACATGATTGTTTACCCCTTTTCGAGGAACAGCCGTGACGAGTGGTTTTGTTAGCCAACCTCTTCACATCACCATGTTTTGAGAAGTTCCAAGCTTACCCAGAACTAGCTCCTACCCTAGACACCACTCATTCCTCAAAAATGAGTCTCTTTTAAACTATTTTCAGGCTCGTTAAATATGAAAATATTGTCGAGCTATTGGCCTTTCTATCTTGTTAAATTGATTGGAAATGCCATCCCTCTTGTATATTTTAATCTTTTTTGGACTTGAGGGATTATTCCATGAAAAAGTTTGAGCGCTTGTCTTTTTGGCTCGCTAAAGTGATCGAAAACTCATCCCTTTTGTATTATTTTATCCTTTTTCAGATTTAAGGGATTATGTTACGAAAAAGAACTTATGGAGTTCCCTTTTTGTCCCTTTTCAATCTCTTTAAACATGAAAAGGACTGAGTTGTCTTTGTAGTTAAACTTGTTAAAATAATAGTGACAAACTTGTCCACCTAGACAAGAACGAGTTTCACTGTCACTAGACTCGCTAAAACATAGCGACAGGTTTGCTCGAAGGGCAAATTATAGAACAAGAATATGTTATTCTCCTCAATCTTGACAAAAATAAAGAGTTACTGGTCAACAATGACTAGGGAAAAAGGGAAGAAAACTTGAATAATATTATGGTAGCAGGTTGCTCTTGAACATGACACTTTCACTCCATCACCATGATTGAGTCGGGTTGGGTTATTTCGTTCACTAGTCATTTCACCATTGGTCTTCAACGCCATCCATCTGTTGGAGTTAACGCTACCAACCCATCTTAGTGTCATCGATATGTTTAAGAGAAGTCATTCAGTTGAGAAAATACAATCTAGATAACGCTCCATCCACTACAATACCTTCAACCTCCATTTTGCATGACCAACATTCCTGAACCTTGTGTCGTTAGATCGTTTTCACTTCCATAAAATAATTTGCTTCATTTCATGTCATAGATGTGCGATACATTAAGGCATCCAATGACGGGTCACTTCTTGTCGACATCAGCTCATTATCCAAGAAGTTGACTTAGAACACCCCTTTCAGTACTTTGAAGCTTGCATGCCTCAATGGCAAGTTTCTCACTTCCGGCAATAGGTTGACATCAGTGGCCTTCGACTGAAAGATTTTGCGTGGTGTTCAACATCAGATCATATATTCACACCACATGAATTGTATTGTAGTACCTTGAGGGTCATTATCATTATTGGTGATTCCTCTTGCATCTGTTAATAGCTCACATCATTGGCTATTAATCAGGCGATGTCTTTCCATGTTCGACTTCAGAACATTTCTTCACATGGATTGACTTGTACATCGAGCGAAGATTGAACAAGTTTTAAAGATCCTAGATCTAGTTTCATCCATCCGGGCTGCAATATATTCAGGGATTATAAAGACATCAAATGTACATACAAGCTGCACAAATGGTCATCTGAGCCAGGGATGATGACTCTACATATGAAGAATCACCACTATGCAACTGTAGACAACTATCTGTTCTGTGTACATGAAATGAATTTATAAAGTTGAGCATGGGAATGCCTGCCCTAACTAGATCACAAAAAGTTATATTATGATGATGTATTTTATTATATCTTATACAAGTCACCTTCCCATTCGAAAACCTCAGATCCTCATGATAAAGCATTTCACCCGACATCAAATATTTACGACTTCATGCTTTAGGGGGAAACTGTTATAGACATAATTGGGCACTTCAACCCCAATATTATATGTCGATAAACTAGGGATCTTCAACCCCTAAAAATGTTTTTTCATACCCTAAAAGAATGTGGTCAATTGATTACATCATTCCCCAAAAGTTCCACCTGAAAAACCATCCAGGACTGGCTTAAACTAGACCACACTGGCTGCTCTACTGTCAAGGTGCGATGCATACTGACTTCTACACTAGCCAGGTGCGATGCATACTGATGAGGCCTTCTATAGGGTGTGATAAGAGAGGATGGACAAATGCTAGAGACAGTTTGCTAAGTGGATGCTCATGGAATCTTCTAGAAACTTCTCCTATAACATTTGCCTCTCTGAATTCACCCAGAGACGTGAAAGAGATACAAGAAATCTCCAAGTGGAACCAAATGAAACAAGTGGAATGAAACCAATCAAAAACCCAGAGATGACTCATGCCCTTGCACACATATATAAATGGATCCCTCATCCGAGAGATCTAGAGGCTGGAATTTTGTAATTTGTAAGGAAGTGCTGATAGTTTGTATCTGAGAAGGAGCATTGTATTGTTGGTGTCATCTTTCTTTTCATGAGGTGAAGAGGGCTTTGATGCTGGGAGGATGATGCTAGATCAGATAGCTAGGTTGTAATTCTCCCTTCTATTTAATGAAGTTCTTCGATTTTTCTTCCATAGAATTGTGAAATTGTGAATGTTATTATTTTTAAATGCTATTGTCTATTCATTGTATTTCTAATTCTGCAATGCTTATGATATTATAGATCAAGATGCTTTGGTGGTTCATTGTTACTGTGTCTCTACAGGTACTCTTCAAGCAGGATAAGTACATAAAGGAGTTGCAATCTATGTCAAGGGGGGAGAGATCAAGCAAGGAGTCTAGCGGAAGATCCAGGTTGGTTCCTTTGCCTCTCTCTTATCTATCCTACATAGAAGAAATCACGAATTGATTTAAACTATTTGTTTCTAGGGTAGCTACCAAACTAGAGGGTTATTTGATCAAAAAGACACTATTTTTTCCAGAAACACCATATTTTTCCATTTCATCTCCTCCGTCAGCAAGGATGAGACTGTTTCATCAAACTATAAGGCAGTTGCATTACTACTTATTGCGATAACAAGACTATCCCACGAATCTGGTAGAGAACAAAACAAGATAATGCACTTATCTTCATCTGAAATTTTGATACCAATAGATGATAAATGACTTACCACAGTATTAAACGCATTCAGATGCTCTGTCACCGAGTCTCCATCTTTCATCCTCATGTATACAACTTTTTCTATAGGAACAGTTTATTCACCAGAGACTTAGATTGGTACAAAGTCCCTAACTTGTCCCACAAAGCCTTCACCATAGCTTCCCCTTATACATTCAGCAATACTGAATCTGAGACACACAATTGTATTGTGATCTTTGCCTTCCGATACAACTTCTTCCATTCTTCATCAGACACTCCCATTGGTTTAGTACCTGGATATACCGCAATCCACTGATCTTTATCCACCAAAAAATCCTCCATCTTGAGTTTCCACAACTCAAAACACTCACCATTAAATTTCTCAATCTCTATCTTTCCACTGGTCGGCATCTTCTTTCACCACCAGAATCGATCTCGCAGATCTCCCACTGAATAGGGTCTACCACAAGCTTGAGCGAAACCCCTCAGCAACAAAGGCGTCCGCTTGAATCCAAAACAATGCTGATACCAAATGTAGGTTTTAAACTCGTACAAAAATTACCTGCATATGAATTCTAAAACACAGAAAATAAACAATGTGAGAGCATAACATATAAAACACATATACACACACATTTTCCACTGGATCCCAAAATTGGGACTACCAGATTGATTTTTCATTATGCTCCCTTCAATGTTACAATTCATATTTATATATGCCAAAGCATCCAATAACATGGACTGAAAACCATCATGTCCAAAGCCATGGACCAAAAACCATTACGTCCAAAACCATGTGCGAAAATCATGCACAAAACCACAGGTAGGTCTGCCCAACCTAATATAGTGTCCAAAAACAAAATTTTCTGGGGCGCTACCTTGAACCCCATAGTGTGGGGTTATCTACGTCCCTCAAACCCCCTGTGAGTCCCCCCGCTACACATTTGGCACAATGAAGGGGGGGCTCTTCCCCCCTTCTAAGCCCCCTAGTTAACTACATCGGCTAGTCGTGGAAAGAATATAACACAATCAAACAAGAGAAACCTCTCTTTTCACACGATTTAGTGGACAAACTATTCATTCTCCACTCATTCCACCACATCTCATGAACATCAGGTGATCCAAAGCAGTGAAGGTATTCAAAAGGATAAATAAGAGGGAATTTTCCATGCCTTCAGTGAAATTAAGAAGAAGAATGAGGAGTTAAAGTTGAATACTTATACTCAATTCTAGAAACATTCTTCGAGTTCTCAAGCCAGACTTTTTTCAACCGTTGACTCTGAGAAAGGTAAAATGTAGATGGCTTTCTTACAAGCTTAGATTCCATAGCCTAGGACTACTGCACATTACCAAAAGAACACCTCCTTTGAATTTATATTAAATATGTACATTCAATTGACCAAATTGAGATGCACAAATAGACTGGCCAAATGATTCCTTCTACTTTAACTAACATTGCCATGAATCTATCAAAAATGCAAGTTACCTTGGCTAATACATAGTCACAACTTAAGCTTGAGAAAGTTTCCTCATTGGCCAAAGACACCAAGATCAAAGCTTTGGAAGATTTTGTGTTGAAGATGGGATATGATCTCTCTGATATAAAGGAAGTAGAAGAAATTGTCAAGACAAAAAGTACTGATATTTCAGCATTAAGGAAGGAGCTAAAATTTGTAGATTCAGAGGACCCAATGACTAAAGAGATTGCAGAAATTGAAACTCAGAAATGTGACATGAAGAAGCTCATCATGGAACAATATCTGCAAATAAAACATATGGAGGAGCAGATGGAGAAACTTGTCAAAGAGAAAGAGGAAATTGTAAAAAGGCCCAATATTCCAATGGATATAGTTGCTATTGTAGCAGTCTTTATAACTACAGGTTCTACCTCAAGCACATCATCAACTACACGAACAAAAATAGGAACTGAGCAGCTTGCTAAAGATGTTAAGAATCTGTCTATTCAAATAGAGGAAATGAAGAAATTGTAGGATCAATTGAAGACACTACAACACATGAAAGTAGTTGCAGATAGTTCACATGCAACTGAGTTTACAAAACCCACTTTTACAAAATATATAGAAATGGATGAGGTTTATTGAAGGATGACTAAATTATCTATCCCAGATAAGAAACTCTAGGAACAATTAACTGATTTACTTGACTAAAAGGAAGATCAAACAACATTCAACATTTTCAGGGACAATCATCAACAACTCAGCAGCATTTAGCATTTCTAGAAACATTCATCAACAATTCAACACCAAAATAGTGAGAGATCGACTATCAATTCATATTCTTGATTTTGTATTAATCTATTTTTGTAAATTTGTTTAAGATATTCTCTTAGCTCTAAGATTGTATAAATAACTCTCTCTAATGAGTTATTAAGGGGTTTCACCCTTGGAGAAACATTTCTAAGCACTAAATGTACTCATATTTTTCTTAATCATTAATACCAAAGCAAAGGATTCTGAATTTTGATTCATACAGTTCTGTATTCCTTGTAAGTTTTCTAGTTTTCATTCACTGTGCTTTCTTCATATTATTAAGTTTTACAAAGATAACTAGATCGGAGTAGTTGAGTCTCAACTTACTCCTATAAGCTTTCTGAAGTGATCATCTTTAAAGAGAATGAATTATAAAAACTGTTTGTTTAAGTAATTCCCTCTAAATCATAAAATCATCAGTATCTTTGTAATCTTAGGCACATTTTATCAAACTTTCTAAACTTTGTTTGAAGGTTTTCTTAATTATGGCTATTTAATTTTCTTTTTGAAAATGTAATAGTCATATCATCTTTTTGTTTCTACTCATCACCAGATAAGCTAAATCACTACATGGATTATAATAGAATCCCTTTGTTTAATATTAGTATTATTCAAGAAGGTTATTCATCACTGTTTTAAATCTATTTCACACATTGGTCCTCCAAAAATTAAAACAAAACCCCTAAAAAAATATCTTATATGACCCGGCATGATAGTTGACCATTATCATCTCATAGATACAACAATTCATATCCCCGTCTATCAGTGTGGTCAGATCCAAAGATGTCTTACTCGCTTTGGACTTCTTCCGTGGCCCTACCTTTTTTGGCTCTCTAGTGTGCTTGATAGGGAACAAAGTTGTCTCCGAGTCCACTCCCATAAACAAAGCATCACAAATACTAAGAGTGGTAAATGGTGCAACCCCTCCTTCCAGACTTGGTCCAATTATATAAAAAATGTGTTTTATTCCCTATATGATACTTTTCCTTGACCTAAAAGTGTGTACATGTGGGTCAATGAATACCCAACCCATGTATATGTATTAAAACACTTAAAAAAATTAAGTTTCCTTAATTTTGGGTGGAGTTCATGGGTTTTACCTATTGATTACCTCCTATTTCCCATGATCCAACTGTTTTCCAACTATTTCCCAACTAAAACACTAATTGGGAGAGGTATAAATAGACCTCTATGGGAAGGCCTTAAGGGGAAAAGAGATAGAGTTATTATACTGAGATTATCCCTAACTGAGTCTGATGAATCCCTGTGCCTCATGCACTTCTCAAAGCTTCAGGAAACCCTTGTTTCCTTGATTATAGATATCCTTCCTTTTGCTGGAGATGTCATGGTGTTGGTGATGGAAGAAGATTGTTTAAGGCTGGGATAGGATGAATCTGGAGGACGATTCTTCTTGGAGAAAGAAGAAGAAGAATCAGGTGAATTCTCTCGATGTTATTTATAGCTTACTGCAATAAAAAAAATGATGTCTTGTTTCTGAAATTAACTATGTTTATGCATGAAATTATGTTTTAAGCCATATATGAATGTTGTTTTGATGTATGATCAATCGTTTTCTTATATGATATAAAGTCAATTTCATGAATATTCTTTACTTCTATACTTCTATGTATGTTCGAACTGAATGATTTTCAGGTTTGAAGAACATCGGTAGTAGCAGAGGGTTTGAACCCTTCAAGACCTACTCGAACGAAGGAAATCTATGTACGGTCACTCTTACATAGTTTGATAATATAAGCATTTTACCTGAGTTGTATGAGTATTTTTTGTTGTAGTTTTCCTCTGATTTGTTGGGGTTCGAACCCAAAGCCCTAGGGTGCTTCTGCCCGAAACAGAATTGATGACTCCAGAGACGATAATAGTCTTGTTACTCCTGGTTTGGGTTGTTCATTATCAATCAAGGCTTAGTCTTTGGTTTTTTTGCTGTTACAATCTCATTTGGTCTACTAGAATCCCAGGCCTTAAGTCTAATCTTTTGGGTCAGACTTTGTTTTTTATTTTTCTTGCAAATCTTTGTATGCACTCTTTACTTTGTTACAGTAGCATATACATCCCTGTTTTTGTAAAGAAAAGTTGTGTATATGCGAGTTTCCTAAGTCAAGAGTGTGTGTGCACGCTTCTATGTCTGAACACAGTCATGTATGCAAATTTTTGCATTGTTTTTTCAAATCTTTCAGCCCAGATAGATTTGTTGCCTGGTATTTTTAGTCTTTGTGTGGTCAATTGTTGTCTGAAGAATTTAATTATTCTTCAAACTTACTATTTCGAAGTCTCTTCCTCATTGAAAATTTTTGGTCTAGGTTTGCTTCTTTAGCGAGTTTGTAATTTGTGTTTTGGCACACAAGACTTTGTCCTGAAGTTCTTGATTGTTCTGGACCTCCCGAACACAAGATTGTTTTCAATTTTAGTGTCAAGCTCAGATTTCAAATCTACTTGCTTTTCTCTCCTTGGTTTTTTGACATCAAAGCTTTTCTTGCTTTTTGAAAAGCTTTGTGACAAATTTGGAAGTATTTCTTTCCTGGCTTCTTGGGTAGTTTGTCAAGCTGTTTGCTACTACTTGGATCGTTTTGTACAAGTCGAAGTCCTTTTGCTCAAGTTTTCGTTCATTTTCGAGTTTGTAACTTGCAAAGATTTCTTGTGCTCTTTTCTTGATCTTTTGAAGTTTTAGTAGCATTTTCGTGATTTCAAAAAGTTGTTTTGGTTGCTTTTTTAAAAAGGAAAAGATCTCAAAAAACTTTGTTTTTTTTTTCTTTTGCCAAGTTTGGTTTTTGGTTTCTTTTTGTTGTTGAAAGTGAATTGTGATATTTTACAATTTGTCCTTCTTGTTTGGAGAGAATTTTGTGTTCAAAATTTGTATCTTCGTCAGTACTTAAGTTGGCTCATTGATAGTTATAAACAATCGCTTTTGCTTTTTGAGTGATTTAGGATATTGCATCTCCATTATATCTTGCATTAGGGTAGTTTGCATTGTTAAAAAATTCATAGTCTTTTAGTTTTTGGGTGTGTGAAGTGTGTTTCAAGAAAAGAAGAGAAAAAGTAATTTACTTTGTGGAAGTTTCGTAGAACCCATATAGAGATATCTTTTCATCAAAGAAAAAATGTTTGCATTCATGTAGTTATTTTTTCATTGATTTTTGTTGTGTCATACAAACATCATTGGTTTCACTCCCATATATACCCTTGACTTAAAGAAAAACCATTAAAATCAATCGATTAATTAAAATAAAGTAGAAATTTTGTGTTGTCATTAGAATACACCAACAAGTTTAGGTTTATTAGGGCCTTGGATTAGGAGAGAGGAGAGTTAACTCTCCAAGGCCGCTCAAAATTACAAAACATAGAAGTTTGATTAATGAGTGAAATCCAATAGCGTTAGGGAGACTAAGAAAGCTTCGTAAATGGGAGTAAAGCATGAGGGTGTGTGAAGATAAGGAAAAGAGATAGCCCCTCTCTTACTTGTCGGATCCCGCCTCACGACTGTTTCGCCTAACTTCTAATACGAGTTGGTGACCATAGTTGCCTATCCTAGAGACCACACATGTGGCTACATAGGGTAATCCCATGGCACCTGAGTTTGACATTATGTCACATTCAACAACACTTCTGGAGGGCATCCTTGCGAAGCTTGGGGGCTTGCATCAGCAAAGGTTGTAATCTGGAGATCAACATAACCACCTCTGGTACTTTCGCTAGTAGGCCTAGGGCATAATTACCTATTCTATTTTCGAAAGGCCCTTACTATAAAATCTCTTGTATTTTGGTGTCTGTTCCTAATCACCCGGAGAAGAAATACTCAAGAGTTGTTTGATTGTTGATATATTTAGGGAATTTTTAGTGAGTGTTCTTTGCTCCTAGTCAGCCTAGCTTTATAATTTTTAAAGTCTTTAAGTAGATCTTTTAAATAATTCAAAGTGGTTGACTGACCATCTCGATGGTCTAGGAGACTTCGTGGGCTATCACCTTCGTGTCCTGAGCCTTCTCCTAGAAGGCATAGGAGAGATTTTGCTAGTGGTTTTCAACCAGTGGCAGTAGGTCCATCAGATATTGATCCTCCGCTTGGGGTCATTGGTTCACAAGATAGACCTGGCACCAGTAGAGAGTTAGAGAGGAACACACTGGTTCCTTCTCAAGTACTTTTTCAGTTGAAAGATAATATCGAAGTTGAAGAGCTTTCAGAGTTGGTAGTGGCTCTGAATTATCCTCTTCCTCCTGACCATCCAAACATTATAATGTACATCGGAACTCCAACTCATAGGCCTTTGAGTTGAGGTTTACATCCATTTATTCCTTCGATGACCACTACTGGAAGCATGGCATCTACAACGAGTGCTGCGAGTATGTAGACTCCCATATCTATTGAAGGAGGAGGAACTATTTCCATCCCTTCTATTACTCCTAGCACAGCTATATTTGGGTCTACTTCCATTTCACCAATGAGTGGAAGTTCTCAGGCTACTACATCCAGTTTTAGATTTATCGCTTATGGAATGCCATCTCAAGGGATTCCTTCAATTCCTTTGAATATACCATCAACTGCCTCCACATCCATGATGAGTGGATTGACTTCTTTTTAGGGTTTCCCATTTGCAAGTGGTCATATACCACACTCCAATCCAACAGTAGGGTCAATGCCTTTTTCTTTTACAGGACAAGGTAATAACCCATTCCAAAGTTGGACAAACCCTGCGGTTAGTGGGATAGGAGCTGGGAATCAATTTTTCGGCCAACAAGGGGATGTGTCATATTATTTAGTTAATTCATTTCAGAATTTTCCAACCTTTGCTAATACATGAAATCTTTATCAGGGGCTATCAGCTCCTTTCAACACTTCGTTAGGGGGTAACTTCACTAGTTATGGAGGATTTTCGGTAGGAATTGGTCAAACTTTGAATTTTGCTGGACCATAAGGAGCACCTTTTGGTTCAGTAGGCTCTATGAGCTACTATAGGGAACCTTGTGTTTTTTAAAATCCAGGTCATTCTTTTCAGACCTTTGGGAACCCCACCCACACTGGATGGAATTCCCAAGGTCTGCCACAACTTCCTTTTCTGGCGACATTGAACTTGCCAGACTTAACTAAATTGACAAATGATCTGATTCGATACAATCTGGTTTGGCCTCCATCCCCAACTAAACTTCCCTTGGATATCCCAAAATTCGAAGGGAAGAGTGGTGAAGATCCGAGAAACCACGTAACCACATTTCACTTATGGTGCTCATCCAACTCCCTGATAGATGATTCGATCAAGTTGAGGTTATTTCAATGCACACTAAATGGAAATGTGGCCAAATGGTATATAGAGTTTCGAAGGGGCAACTTTACTTCTTTCTGTGATTTGGCTAATATCTTTTTGAACCATTTTTAGTTGCATGTCTGATATCAAGCCAAAACTGAACTTTTGGTTAACTTTCAACAAGACATCACAACTCACATTTTAGATCACATCCAGGAATAGAGACAAAGGAAAAGGCGTATCAAAGCTAAAATCCCACCAGAGTTCCTTCTCGAATGGTTTCTCAAATCATTACAATTTGAGATCTCAAAGGACGTGTCTCTTTCCGGTGCTTATTTGGAAGAGCAGACCATTTTCTTAGCCTAGCAATTGGAACTGATATATTCTTAGTTTGGGAATCTTTAGAAAATTCTACCTGATGCTCCTAGATCTAAGGTTGATTTATCCAAACCAAAACCATGTCCCCAGTTGATGGTATAGTTAGATCAATTGATGTTAATGCGGTGAACCTATTGAATCAATTACAACATTTGTCTCTACAAACGGTTTCTTCTAACCAGGCATCATCATCTGTATCTACACCTTCCCAACCTACCTCTATAATGCATCTAGACCTCTAACCCCAATGGAAATAAAAAATTTGATGGGAAGAGGAAAGTATGAGGTAATAAGAACCAGGAAGGGAAAGGCAATGCAAACAACTGGCAATGGTGGTTGAGAGGGTAGGAAAGAGTCCAAGAAAAAGGTAAAATTTCCATGCAAATTATGCAATGGAGATCATCTGACTCACCTCTACCCAAAGATATAAGATGCTTAGTGCTTATTAGTACAACAAGGGTCCTCTAGCTCCCAAGCTATTCTGACTAACCCTTTTCCCCAAGGGTAGCAATTACTTGCTGGCGTGAATTCTAATGTTGGTACCTCCGTAGGGGGCAACTAGGAAGGAGAAAATTTGTCAAATGTTTATATGATGAGCTCCCATATTGATGTCTCTACGCTAGCATGTGATTATGGTGAATTGGTAACACCAGAGGCTAAATCGGTTCTCGAAGCCATAGAACCACTAAATATTGAGTGACCTTTTGTTGAGTCTATACCTCAGATACTGAAAGGCTCTGCAAAGCGCTCGACTATTAACCCTAATGCTAGGGTAGCCAAAAACTACTCGATTGTAGAAGATTTAGCTCAAAGTCCTTGTGCTATGTCTACATTGGAGGTACTCCAGTCATGCCCTACTTAGAGAAGTGCTTTTCTTTTGGCAATCGGTGTAGTAGATCCAAAGAATTATTTAGTGCTCACTTTTGATATGTTGACTGTCAAAAAGAGACTTCCTCACCATATGGCTTTCCAGATAAATTCCACATACTGAAACACCAATATTTTTTGGACTATTATAGATGAGAAAGCTTCCACATGTGTGATGTTTATGTCATGTTGGAAGGTGATTGGATTACCTTTAGTTGTTCCTTCACCGACTCTTTTGACAGAATTTGATGGACATTCTTATGGGCCGCACAAGATTATCCCAGCCTTTCCTATCTATGTTGGGGGTGTTAGAGAATTATATATTACAGAGCAATTGAACACATAAGATATTGTAGAAATATAAACACAGAAAATGCATAAAATAAGAGAGACATAGATATACGTGGTTCACCTAGTTCGGGATACGTCTAGAAGAAATAGCCAATCCTTCTTTTTACATTATCCAGCAAACTAAAGAGATACAACCTACAATAGATCCGTTGTGATTCCCTCTTCACTCTCAATCTCCTCTCTCTTCATCAATCAAAATAAAAATATACATAGATGCAATAAAATTCCCTCATATATAGCGACGGGTTTCCTTCTAGGGCAGAAAACCCGAAATTAAACATAGCTTCTAGCGTCATATCTCTACCTAATGAATGGCCCAGATTAACTACAAAATTACAATATTTTACAAGGAAATTTCACATCTATTCTTAGCTTTGGGGTCATTGCCCCTAATCCCCCCACCAAGGGGGTCCTCCCTAGGACCCCCCGTACAGCGAATATTTTATGGGTGGCGTTGCTGCCCCATTACGAACTGGTATCCAATGCGGCGATAGCTTTGAATACAAAATATAATCAAGCTCCACATGCAACAGGGGGAAAGGTAGTGAATATTGAGGTAGAAATCATTGATGTGAACCTGGATTATAACCTCCTCATAGGCAGGAATTGATTTTATGAGATGGATGCCATAGTTTCATCATTATTCTGCATCCTCTATTTTCCTCGTGAGGGGAGGAATGTTAGAGTTGATCAGTTAGATTATTCTCCATGTGACTCTCACGTAACTTCAGATTCTACCATTCCATTGGTGGGAAATCCCCATCAACCTATTGATAATTTAGGAGTTGGGATGTACTCTTCGTTAATGGGTATATTTGACCTCCCTCCTCCTACAACTAGAATTAATGTGATTTCATCCTCTAGGGGGGCTTCTTGGAAATAGTTCTTTCGAACTCATTATTTTTTGGGCCCTTGGCCCTTACCTTCATTTACCACCACCTTAGATGGAGGGAAAGTAGGTGGAATGGCATTTCCCATGTCTGCAACAGATCTAACTTATCAATCTATCATTAACTCTGTAGACAACCATGCCACTCATTTTTCACAAGAGGAGTTAGATGGCGATGTGGCTTTGGCTTGGACCCTCGATTCTACTTCAACTCTGGATTTCTTGGATACAATTTTACCATCTGAAGAAGCAATTTTGGAAGCAGTGATGGGTGTAGATCGACCATGGGAGGATTTACATTAGCCATTACGTGAAGTTGAGTCTAGTTTGTCCAATCTGTCTACTAGTGATGTTTGTTTAGTTTCAAACCCTTTGCCTCCAGCACCATTTTTGACCAAAGGTAACATGTCGGTTATCTCATGACCTATACCTGTAAACATCTTTATGAATCCTAATGTAATCAAAATTGTCTTCATCAAGTTGATTGTTCCCCCGAAGAAATCCAAATATACACCGATCTCTTTAAAGAGTATTGAGATGTGTTCGCTTGGTCTTATGAGGAAATGCCTGGAATTGATCCATCTATAGTCCAACATGAGATCAAGACATACGAAAATTTCAAACCTATTCATCAAAAACTTTGATCGGTAAATCCTCGGAAAGCGGCAGCTATTAAAGCTAAAGTTGAAAAGTTGCTGAAGGCAGGTTTCATATACCCCGTTCCTCTAACTGAGTGGGTTTCCAACCCAATCCTGGTAGATAAGAACCAAGGAACGATCCTAGTATGTATTGACTTTAGGGATTTAAATAAAGCTTGTCCAAAATATAATCACCCCACACCTTTTATTGATCAAATTGTTAATGAATGTGCAGGTAATGAAATTTTTTCATTCATGGACAGATTCTCTTATTAGAATCAAATTACTATTCGTCCATAGGATCAGCACAAGACAACCTTTATTTGTCCTTGGGGTACATTTACATACAAGAAGATGCCTTTTGGCCTTAAAAATATTGGAGCTACTTTTCAGCCAGCCATGTCTTATGCTTTCCATGACATCAAACATGTTATCAAAGAATACTTGGATGACTTAGCTACGTGTTCTCGCAAGAGAACTCATCATCCTAGCCACCTTCGATTAGTCTTTGAGTGTCATTTTTATAAAATCCCTTTGAAAGTAAATAAGTGTGTTTTTGCAGTCACATCTAGTTGGTTGTTAGGATTCATCATATCAACTAAAGGGATTCAAGTTCATCATTTGAAGGTTGAGGCAATAACTCAGTTGCCTCCCCCATATTCCATTCGTCAACTTCATAGTCTCCAAGGAAAGGAAAATTTCTTGAGGAGGTTTATAGAAAATTACGTCGAGATTACCAAAGGATATATGCATTTTCTTAAGAAAGGATTTCCATTTTTATGGGAAGATTTCATGCAACGATATTTTTATGCTTTGAAGAAAGAATTAACCTCTGCTCCATTATTGAGTGCACCAGATTATGGTAGATATTTCCTTTTGTATCTCACTATGGCATTATCAACCACCGGTATGGTTCTAGTTTAGGAGGATGATGCTCTTAGTGAGCATGTAATCCACTACTTGAGTCGAAGCTTAGTAGGACCTAACCTACGCTATTCTCCCATCAAGAAATTGGCCTTGGCAGTTGTCCATGTTGTCCAGTGGCTTCATCATTACATTTTGTTGCACAAAACATTCATCTTAGTGGCTGTCAATCCTTTTCAGTTTGTCCTCAGTATGCGAGTGACTGGGGGCAAGTATAATCGATGGATTGTTATTTTGCAAGATTTCAATCTGAAATTCTTGTTAGCTAAATCTAAGAGGTCACTAGTTTTTGTGGAATTGATTTCAGAGCTGGCTTGTGAGGAGGCTATTGTTTATGAGGAAAATTTTCTCAATGAACATTTATTCCTCATTTCTTCACAAGATCCCTGGTTCAGAGTTACCATTAGATACCTCCAGCCTTTGAAGTTTCCATCTGCTTTTGAAATTTATGTCACCTTGCCAAAAACTATGTTATTATTGGAGATACATTATATCACAGAGGGGTTGAATCGATCCTTAGGTGTTTCTTAACTTTGGAAGAAGCTAAGTCTTTTCTTAATGATTGTCATAGTGGAGCTTGTGGTGGTCATCTATCAGGCCTTGCAAAATCCCAAAAAATGTTGCGAGCATGTTACTTTAAGCCTTCAATTTTCAAAGACTATATTTGTTGGGTAGTGGACCCCCCCATAGCGGGTTTTTGGGGCTTAGCTCGAATTTTGGTCAAAAGTAATGTAAGACTGCATGAAAAGTGGGCACGGAGCATGAGAGTCTAGGGTTGTTTTCCCTTAAATATTGTAATTTAATATAGAAGGTGTTGGCCTACCCATTGCCCGCGGACCATGGGAATGTATAAATAGAGCGAGGCCCTAAGTCTAGAAGTCAGTTTTTAGGGTTGATGTTAAGTGATATGGGTGTTTGAATGGGATATTCATTCTGAATTTGTAAGTATAAGTCTTGATTCATAGTAGTAGAAAGAGGCTCTACAGCTGTGTGCATAGAGCCCTGGTAGAGTCCGCAGCTATGTGTGCGGACCCCTGTAGCTGAGTGCACAGGGCAGAGTTGGGATTGTAATGGAACAAAAGTTTAATAATAGTAAGTTGATTCTGAGATATTGTGCATATATTCATAGATCTATATGTTTATGCTTCTATTATACATTTATGCATGTCCTTGCAGTTTATGATTGCGCGCACTTGCTATGAATCTTGAATGATTGATAAGAATATTGGGCCAAAAATATTAAGGTAAGATCTATAATAATAACGTAGTAAGCTTAAAGGATCTAGATTGCGCTGAGATACGCGAAGGTCAGACCACTGTGCAGAGTAGTACGAGTACGCAAGATCGGTTTGTGAACTTCCTAGACTTCGTTAAGACATCCCTAGGGTGTGGAAACCTAATTCCAGCACCCTCCCATACTACCTCGGGTGAGACCTCAATCTACACACAGTGGACTGTTGCTGAAAGGGCTGGTAGTTTTGGGATTTGTTTGGCTAAATCCCTTTTGAACTTGGGTTAGGCCTTAACAAGCCAACAAATGGTTTCATTGTCAGGACAGGGATCTGCCTAAGGGATGTCTAATGTTGGAACATTGGAACCCTACGAAGAAGGAAATTGAAAGGTGGTTGGATCAAAAACTTCATGAGTTTGTGGTATAGGAAAATAGAACTTCACAGATATCTAAGAGGAGGTGGCTAGATCACTACGTATATATGAAAATGCACAAGATCTTCTTCACATCCTTCTCTTTAGAGTTGTATGATTGGATCGCGAGGTTAGTCGACAGCCAAGGAAGGTATAAGCTCGATCAACCGATAGTGTGGACTCTGGAGTTAGTGCATAGACTAGAGGCATTAGAAGATAAAATCATGCGGGCCATGGATCATTGGCTCAACCAGATAATAGGGGTATTTATCACTGAGTTCGTGATAGACACAACTGTGAGCTATAGCAAAGAAGAATGACATTTTCTCAAGGGACCGTGAGGTAGGTACATTAAATCCCTGAACACTTGGATTAAGATGTTGTTACGTGAAAAATGGGTGATGCAAATATATTGATGTTTGGAATGATGTGGAGTGGAAGGAGCTATAAAGGGACTGAGGGATTAGAAAACAATCCTTTAATTTCACCTTTGCGAGAGAGCGAGGAAGAGTGCAGTCGGGTTTCTCTAAGAAGTGTGGTCAATTTGATAAGGCATCACATTCCATAGTTATCACCTCCACTTACACCATCACCCGCTTCACCTACTTCACCTCCATCTTCAGCCACCCCACCTCCACCACCCCCACGGTTTGGCATGGTGAGCACGATCAAGCTACCTGTATTCAGAGGAGTAGGGAATGAGGATCCAGACCAGTTCTGGTTCGTGGTAAGAGCACTATGGGAAGCACAAGGGGTCATGAATGACAACATTAAGAAGGCCACATTGGTGAGCACACTTCAAGATCACGCACTGACATGGTATATCAAGCACTCGAATGATCACCCAAATGCAGGAATAGAGAATATCCAGAATGCATTGAACAGAGAATTTAGTCGTCCAAAATCAGAGACACAATCAATCATCGGATTTAAATAGATCGTGATTCTTCCAGGTGAGACCCCCTGGGATCTGGATCATAGGCTGAAGAGTACAATCTGTGAGGCTAATATGATGTTGATGGATGTGCAACACCACATGTGGTTTGTGGTGTCTTTGACACCACACCTGAGGATGACGCTATCACAACAGAAGCTTTCAACCTAGGTTCAAGCGTTGGAAATGGAAATGAGGTTGCATGAAACACCGATATAGGATCCGGGGTTGGGAGTCCAACAAATCCATGTGCAACTATAGAATATATGCTTGGAGATGCAGAGTTTGAAACAGGACAGGGCACCATGGCTAGAGGCGCACAAAGAAGTGTGGTGCATAAAATGCAAATGCCAAGGGCATGACAAAGACCACTGTCTAGTATTCCCGAACTACTTGACAGGAGGGGGACCAATGACATTAAGACCAAAGGCACAGACAAGGCCAATTACGGCGCCCACACTATGGTGTGCCATCTGTCATATAGGAGGAAAGCACATGATGGACAACTGTCATCTATTGCAGAAGTATACCCAGACTCTGCAGTAGATGTTTTGTAATTTTTGTAAATCAGTGGGAAATGATGAGTGTACTTCTCAAAACTACAAGTTAATGATGGATCAAACCCCAGCCTATCGAATCCAAATAGAAATGTGAGCCCTTGACCTAGTAGTGGAAATGGTGCACAATGGATTTCAAGGGCGAGGCCAAGGACGAGGAGGAGTGGGGCCAGGAAGGGACCACAGATAGTTAATTTGTTACAATTTTGGAGGACCAGGGCACTACGCTCACAATTGTACCAACCTGATGAGACTATCTTGCTCATATTGTGCTCAATTCAATCATGAAGCAGTAGATTGTCCTAGCTTGATTGCACATATGCTCGAGAAAGGGGTACTACAGCCTACTCTGACTCAGAACATCCAAATGATGAGGTCTGAATTGCGCGAAGAAGACTCCAACATGAACATGGTGCTCATAAGTGGTGCAACTACATGGGAAGACAAGTGGAAGTAGCCCGAGGAATATACATGGTTTCACAAGGCTCCTACAAAGGAACTTGAGTTTGACTTGGAACACACAAAGGAGATGTTTATGGAATCTAAGAAGAGCTTCGCGGAGGCCTCTACTTTAGGTATTAAGGATCAAACAGAGACATGGATAGATCCTTCTATGCTAACTACCTTTCTAGAGACATGCATGAAATTGTTGCATGAAAATAAGGCAATTAAAGGACTACAGGAACTAATAACTAGGTGTGTAGGGTCAGGGGAACTGCATGTAGTCCAGAAACTTGGAAAGAATACATTACACACCAAGAGGGAGATGAGATTAATAGCACAGATTGGCAAATATGAAATGGATCATGTAATTCTAGACCTGGGTTTGGACGTGGATGTGTTACCAAAGTAAACATGGGAACGCATGTGTAGGCCCACATTGCAGTGGTCCCCTATTCAATTACGGATGGCAAACCAACAAAATATCTTGCCCATTTGGAGGTTGCAATGGGTAACAGTTGATATTGAAGGCGCGAGCACGCATACGAACTTTGAGGAGATAGAGATTGTTAATGACAACAACCCTTACCCTGCATTGCTAGGAATAGATTGGGCCACCAATATGAATGGAGTCATCAACCTGAAGAAGCAGAAGATGATACTTGAAAATAAGTCTTTATGTGTAGTAGTTCTACTAGATCCAGCCGAAGGAGCACACTACACTAAACCTGTGCGCGATGATGACAGTGACGATGAGCTGGATTGCATTTATCAGATAATGGCGCAAGACCAAGATCAGGTGAACCTGACTGTAGATGGGAGAATCTCATGGGAGCGTGATAGTTCCTATACTTCAGATTGAGATGAAGAGATAAAATGCTAGTAGAATCGGTTGCACGAAGTGACAACGCTAAATTGCAACATGATGATTAGATCACTGTAGTGTGTGACAACTGAAGCAAGGGAACTGCCAACATATGATGAGGCAATAGGAGTGGATGAATTCTTGGACAAGTTTGAAAGTGCAATACCAAAACAATAGGGTATGATGCACTGGAGTGGACATTGCATACGACACTCACATGATGGTGGAATACACATCAAGGGACTATGGGGAACTGGCGCGAATGTAGAAAATGGATGCGCTTATGATTTGGATGTCCCCAGTGACAAACACGATATGGGTAGCAAGAATGAAGCAGTTTACACGCCCACCTGTGTCGATGGGTGTGCACGTGTCCTATGCAAACACCTCCCAGACTAAGGTTCCAAAATTAGAACTTGATGCGGCAGTAGGGAAGGCAACACACTCCACAAACAGTCCATGATGGAGCATTCAAAAATCTATGTGGAGTCACAAACAGAGTTCACCAGGTGAGATGAACCGACTGAGACCTCCACATTCTAGTGGTCCGATGGGCCTATGGGGACATGTGTAGGGACCTGAGCATGGAAATGGTTCCGAAGATGATGAGTAGAGTCAAGGCCATAGCTTTGGGAAATAATCCCCACACAATCACTCCTATAATTGCGATAGTGCATAGGGACTAGAGCGAAGAGATTATGCAGCCACGCAAGGAAGAATGTATGCAGATTCAAGAAGTCATTTAGCGAGGGATCCTTGAGCTTCACGAACTCGAAGAAGATCGGGTACAACTAAAGCAGGAAAGCATATTAATGGACAAGGACATTAGAAAGCTGGAAACCAAAATCTCACAAGCATTATGCATTGGCAGAAGGATGGGGCTACGTATGGGAAACCCTACCACTGCATTAAAAGATTTTCACTGAAATGTTTTGGCTATACCACCATGGTTGTGACCACACCTTATCAGACAAAGTCACGAAGGAAGCACATTGCATAAGGAAGAACGTGAGGTGTTGACTGGCATGAGGGTAACTAAGGAAGGCCCACAGATCAGATTGAAAGGTGACTTGAAGCCTCGCACTAGTAGTGTGACCACCTGATATTCGTAGGAAGCATAGTCTTAGCGCTCCAAACAGTCGAAAGAGAGCACAGGACTATAAACAAGTATGTATGGGATCTGCGTGACACGGAAGTTACGCGTAGGATTAATATGATGCACAGGTCATGTTCGTGCACAAGGGACTGCGCTACCACACAAATAGGCTGGAAAATGACCATTGGTGTCACTATTCATGACAAGATGGCCAATTTAAGATGATAAGGAGCGGTTGGTGGGAAATTAAGACACAAAGTTATAACTAGATTTGAGACTATTTGCCACCAGTCTTCCATTAATGAGCCGAATCTGGGGGGAACAGTCGAATTTGAATTTCAAAGGGCCTATAAATCACAGGTGGCCCTCCACTGAACAACCGTTGGCATTTTGTGAATTAAGTTGTTGTGTTATAAAGTGGGCATGAACCTGATGAATTTGGAGGTTGTAAGAGCATGTCTGTGGTTTGAAGCATTGCCAAATGATACATAGGATTCCCTGATCAGAATAATGTCAACAACCAAGGGAGAGGCGTAGAGTTCTATACCAATGGTAGGGGATGCACTAGAAATCCCTAAATCGCCCTAGACATCAAGGCCCAAAAAGGACCCAAAGGCAGCAGGACCGGTCTGTATGTCTCTGTGAAATCCACAGTTCGGAAAAATGTCGATGGAAGAAAAGGGAAAAGTAGTTAATATTGAGAGCAATTATGAGGAGGAGGATCCTTAGACCTTTGTAGAAGATATGGAACCAGAGGAAGAGATGGAAGAAGACATCCAGATAGTACGTGCCACAGTAAGGCTACCCAAATGTGTCCCTCTGTGGAAAGGGAGGGTAAAGCTACATAAAGATTTGGATGTCGTTAAAAGCACGCTCACCACCCTATTCCTCCTTGAGGGAGTTTTATTTGAAGGTTCAGATATGGGTCGCGTACCCACTATGAACTTTGAATACTGGGACCTCATAGATAGCGAGAAGTTCCCTCATTTAGAAACTAGCCAGTTAATGGGACAAAGCACGGAGGGGGCAGATACAACATTGCAGCCATAGATATGGCTGCACAGGGTGGAGGAGGCTAGGCTACTCCACCTCCTATCGATTCCACACTTCCATTGGGCCCCAATAATGATATTTGTCATGAAGTAACTGCTTTGCCTGGTGCACGATGGGTACTTGTGGCTAGAGGAGCCCATTCCCATCATGGCAGAGCTCATTCATAGGAACGAATTCCCTGTACAGGAAGGGACCCCGCGGAAATAGTTAGCACAAGTGGAGACTTGGTCATTGCGGTGGTCATGAAAAAGAAATATAGGTTGGAGAAAAAGCAGAGGGGTTACGTTATTACTAGTATTCAGAACAAAGGGGTCCATGTCGCTACCCAATTGTTGGTAGGAAAGATGATGAGAAAATATCATCGCAATGAGGTACCAACAATGGCCATCGCATTGGCCGAGCAATGTGCCAAATGAGTATGGTTCAACTGGGCATAGTTCCTTTGCGATGAGTTCCTGATGAATTGTAGGGAGGCCCAAGAGTAGGGTAAGACCTTCCACTACGTATCCTTGCTCTTAACCATACTGCTGGTTACAGGTGAATTGCTTGAGGATAGTCAGTTTCCTCCCCTTGACCAGGACTGGCCAGAGGTAGCAAAATATGCGTCGCTATGGGTGACAAAGGATGCCATGCGAATCCAAGAAACCAAGCTCTTTTAAGTACTGATGGAAGTGATCATACGACTGTGTATTAACAAACGGTCGTGCCTATCTGCCTTGGTATACGATAGTCTGAAGAGCTTTGCAGAAGTTAAATTAGATATGCACAATGTATATATCAATGCATGGAAGGATCTAGAGTAGAAGTGGACCACACTCCCGTTCATCGCAATAGATGATGTTGTTTTCATGGTGCTCGACACATGGCCACTGAAATGGCATGCACTAGATCTGGTGGTGCATGATGAGACAAAGATTCAAAGATAGAAGGTTGCCACGAAGCTGCTAGCACAACAGAAGTGGAACGAACAACTAGCTCAAGAAGTATGGGCGTCTTGAGAGGTAGTGAAGGCCACCATGGAAAAGACAACAGCAGTAGGGGTCGCTACGACATAGGAAGAAAGAGGCCCAAACTTGACCATAGGGCATGGGGTAGATGATATGACGGAAGCCGCAGATGCAAGCACCACCTCTACACAATCGAAATGACCATGCACAATAGAATGAACTAGGCCATAGAAGAAGACCAAGGCTTCCAAGTTGGATGGAGAGCCTATTATACTGACTGAGGGTGATCTATACGACATCGGCGACATAGTTCGTGAAGTCACTAGGGAGGCACTCTTGGAGGCAATGATGGAGCAGCAACATGTGCTGGGGGCACTCAATATGAAACTCAAGGAACTTTAGGTGCAGCCCCCACGACAGGGAATGATAGCCGCCTACGGGGCTACAGGTAGATCAACAACCAAGCAGTTGTTGCAAGCCAAAATGTCTAATATCATCTCGTTGCTGGAAGGAGCACTGGTAGCGGACAACATGGAGGACAAAGCCACGGTAGGCTAGCTCAAAGGACTTGGACTCAACTTGGCTTCTCTTCCATGAGAGATATTATACCAACTGTAGGATGGAGCAATGACAAAGCTCTGCTCTATGGGAGGAAGTGTAGTACAGATGCTTAGTGAACATTGAATCAACATCGAGCAACTGAGCCTCCAACATGACGAAGTAGTAGCACAGACTCAGTAGTTGGAGCAAATCATTGAGGAAGAATGTCGCTATGTCCTTGAGCTAGAGATTACAACAAAGTTACTAGTAGGTATACAGATCCATAAATTGGCTAGTGGATTTCATGAGGTGAAGGAGGAAGCAGTAAGGATCCAGTTAGACCTCAACCTGCAGATCGTGGAGCTGAGGCTGAAGGTGTAGCTCTCTACACCACTAGATGTGAGAGAGCAGTAGAACTGTGCCATTCAATGAGGGTTGGGAGAAATAGAGTGCACCATAGAGGATTGCACAGGCTTGTTAGATTAATCACTCTTAACCCTCACTTCACAGCAGGAAGACCCAACGCTACAATGGTTAGAGACAGAAGCGCAGGAGTTGCAGCAAGCCTATGACATTGTCTGGGTGACTATGCAGATGATCGCCCTTACTCAACGACTGGCCAAGATGAGGGAGGCCCAGGATCTAAAGGCACACGTGGACGTCGTGCGTTAGAAAGAAGCAGTTCTTAAATAACACATCCAACCTTGGCTCGAGGAAGAATTCACGGTCACTGCCAAGATCGAGGGAAAGTTGCCATAGATGCAGGGTGTATATGCACTAAGGCAAGGAATTGCACCTGACAATGAAGCATCGGAGATACGCGCACAATGGGTATAGTAAATAGTGGAGGAATGTGTGGCAAATGTCAGTGAAGCACAGAGGTTGCTGGATTAACTTTTCGTGCAGATCACCGCACCATTCGAGTGACTCGGGACAAGTCACGATGATTGTGTTGGGGGCCTGTTAGCTATTGGATCCCCCCATAGTGGGTTTTTGGGTCTTGTAGCCTGAACTTTGGTCAAAAATAATGTAAGACCCCATGAAATCTGGGTTCAAAGTGCGAGAGTCTAGGGTTGACCACCCTAAAATATTGTAATTTAATATAAAAGGTGTCGACCTACCCATGGTTCGCAGATGATGGGAATGTATAAATAGAGCAAGGCCCTAAGTGTAGAAGTTAGTTTTTATGGTTGATGTTAAGTGATATGGGTGTTTGAATGAGATATTCATTTTGAATCTATAAGTCCAAGTCTTGAGTCATAGTAGTAGAAAGACGCTCTGCAGTTGTGTGCACAGAGGCCTGGTAGAGTCTGCAGCTGTGTGTGCGGACCCCTGTAGCCGAGTGCGTAGGGCATAGTTGGGATTGTAATGGAACATAAGTTTAATAATACCTAAGTTGATTCTGAAATATTGTGCATCTATTCATAGATATGTATGTTTATGCTTCTGTTATACGTTTATGCATGTCCTTACAGTTTATGATTGCGCACACTTGCTATGAATGTTGAATGATTGATAAGAATATTGGGCCCAAAAAATTAAGTTAATATCTATAATAATAATGCAGCAAGGTTAAAGGATCAAGACTGTGATGTGCTACGTGAAGGTCAAGCAGTTGTGCGGAGTAGTGCGAGCACGCAGGATCGGTTTGTGATGTTCCTAGTCTTCATCAAGGCATCCCTAGGGTGCGGAAACCTGGTTCCAACACCCTCCCATATTACCTCGGGTGAGACCTCAGTCCGTGCACCATGGACTGTTGCCAAAAGGACTGGTAGTTTTGGGATTTATTTGGCTAATTCACTTCTGAACCTGGGTTAGTCCCCAAGAAGCCAATAGTATTGAAGTGGTCAAACATTGCCATCCTTGTCAAGTTTATACTCGAAAAATGTGCACACATCCAGCTCCACTTTTTCCTATTGTCATTGTTGGTCCATTTATTAAGTGATGCATTGATTTTACTACCTGTGATCCACCTTCAAAAGGGAATCACAAGTACATCATTGTGGCCGTAGACTACCTTATGAAGTGGGCTGAGGCCATGCCTACTTACAAAAATGATAGTGAGATAGTAGCCTTGTTTCTTTTCAACTAGGTTATTTCACGATTTGGTATCCCAAGAGAGATTGTCACTGACCATGGTAGTTACTTCCAAAATCAACTTATGACTGAATTGGCTCTCAGGTTGGGCTTTTGATAGGAGCATTCATCTCCATATTATCCTCAAGCCAATGGGTAGGTTGAAGTTATGAATAAGTCCCTTAAGACCATCTTGCAAAGGACAATTGATAAAGCTTGATCCAATTATCACATCATGTTGTAGCTAGTGCTCTGGGCATATCAAACCTCAATTAAGGCTGTCACTAGTTTTACTCCTTTTCAACTAGTTTATGGGTTGGAATCCATTTTCCTTATCGAATGTGAAATTTCATCCCTTAAGCTAGCTGTAGAAATTCTTCCCCATACATCTAGTCTTAGAGAATACCTCGTTCATTTGGAACATCTTGATGAGTAGTGTCGAGATGTGGCCATAATAAACGAAGCCCATAAGAAGAGGATTAAAAATCAATGTGAAAATTTTGTCTGTCCTCGGGTTTTTTCTGAAGGAAACCTTGTCTTAGTCTATGACCAAGACAAAGATGCCCTAGGGGCAGGCAAGTTCAAGTCTATGTGGTATGGTCCATTTATAGCCAAACATATTTTGAAAAAAGAGGCTTATGAATTAATTGACTTTGAAGGGAACAAGCTGGAAAAGCCTAGAAATGGGCTCTACCTTAAAAAGTATTTTGCTTAGGCTTATGGCGAGAAATTTCCTATTTGTATATATTGTATCTTTGTACATGTTTGCCTGGAATTTTGTGATATCGGCATTTTTTGATCTGCTTTGGTAGGTATTGATGGATGATTTGATATATTTCGGATTCGTCAATGGTGCAAGTAGGCACACCTAGAATCTTACTTCCGTAGCTTGGGTGATTTTTTATCCATCTAGCCAGTTGATGGTGTCAAGGGGAGTATGTATTGGCCCTACTTTGAACAACATTGCCGAATATATTGTCATTCTTAATTTACTATCCGAAGCAATATCTTATGGGATTGATTCGTTGGTAGTTTATCTACACTCACAATTGGTGTTGTCGTAGTTAAATAACACTTAACGGGTTTGTGATCCTTATTTATATCGCTAATTTTTTAGAGTGAGTCATTTATCTATATTACATATGTTCATATTCCATGATCTTAGAATTCATTAGCAGACTCTATTGCTAATCAAGCATTAGACTGGTACATTAATCATTCATCAAATTAAATAACATAAAAAAAATCGAATCTATAAAGATATCGTAAAGTCACCTATATATAGATGGAGTGTTCAAAAATAATATACAAAATTGGGACAAGATGCCTTCAAAATTTGGGCTTATGCCCATAATCATGTACAGTCATACATAGATCTATCTATCGACCTAGCTCAGGATGGCCGGCTAAAAATTTAACCACAGCGTTGGCTACACGCCGAAGTATCCGGACCCAATCCCATGTTACCCCTACCACGCGGTGCTGCATCTCCTCAGGCAAATCCTCTATGGCTATCATACGTACCTAGTGGGTTAGTCTCACCAAGTTTCTCTGAACGACATAATGGATTCTCTCTATTTTAGCTGCTACCTCTTTGACCCCTCTTCTACGATGCCTATGCCTCGGAAATCCATTAGGTCTCACTGGAACCACATCTGGAACATGGTCATTATATTTTGCTAATATTTTGTCTCATCAAAAAATATTTTCTAAGTTCATTTCATCTTAAAAAATCCAAAAAGTCTTAAAAACATCACAAAAACTTAAAAATTGTTACCTTTGTCTCCCCATGCCACATTTGGTGGTAACACTAAGTCTGGATCTCCTCAGAAATCGATTCCGACATATGGGTAGTCATTGATGGCAATGATCTATTGATCGCACCAAGTAAAACAATCATCATCAAAAGTCGTTTTGGGCACATCACCACCCCCAAGATGCTTCATCAAGTCTACCCATCTACCCATTCGAGGATCTCTAGGGCTATTGATGGACAGTGATACTTTGGGATGTATCCCAGGTACCTTCTTGAATAAGAATGAATACAAGATGGTTCTGTATCCAAAATCATTCATTTGACCCTTCTGTATAGAGGTCAGTTAAGTCTTCATGTTAGTCAGAAGAGGTGTGCACCAGTCAAATAATGTTGTAAGACATTCCATTGACAGGCTCATAGATACTTGTGATGCCTGATGCAAGGAAGCCAACCCATTTACCCGTGCAATGGTAAATAACAAAATCTGCCATGATAAACTTTCCACATGCTTGATTGGAATTTGACTTCCAATCTTCTCTGGATGTCCATGACAATATGTATGGACATAGCCTACCACCGAAAAACTACCTCTCATCCTGCCTGTCAAATGCATGACCTCCCCTCTTTGGGAAAGATCGGTAATAAAATATATGTCTTCGACCTCAACCCATAGAGGCATCTGGTCTATCATGAAAATGTCATCCTCTATGCTCCAGTAGTGGATCAAAATTTCTATCAAGCACGTATTGGCTTTCATATTCGACATTTTGAAAAATTTGAGTAAGCCACAACCTCTCAAAGCATCCAACGCATTTGGGTCCTTAATTACCTCATTATCAATAGTGGTATGCTCTCTTTCCTTCCAAGTGATAGTCATCCTGCAAAAAATTGGAGTTTCAACCTTTAGTTTATATGTTAAAACTTTAACTCGCATACACGCAGGTTCCCTTTAAACACAGTCGCATGTAGGGTTGTCGTATACGTGGGTTGCTCACATCCAACCTACATGTATGTAGAGTTGAATTTTTTAGGCATAGTTTCCCGTAGTCAAACCTTTGAAAAAAATTCTAAAAGTTGTTATAAACATTACAAGTATGATTTCAGGGTTACCTAGAAACTTTGGGGTGATTTGAATGGTCCAATTGTTTAGAGGAAGACTTGCTTCATTTTACTCCATAGCTCTTTGCTCCAAACAGAAATGAAAGAAACTATGAGTCCAAAATTCATTATATAACTTTGAAATTGAAAAATATTTTTTCAAAAATTGATTTTTGTCTCATGGAATTTTTTACCTATGGGCTTGGATTGTTGAGAGTGGGTTGTTTTTTCAGGAAGTTTTGGAGACTTCTTCAATACATTATTTCGGTCCCATGACCGCTGACCTGTCATGGCAGGTATCATTCTCTCACTAGCACTTAGGTTAGGGAAAACCATTTTCCACTGCATCTTGCATACTAGACTCCTTTCAATGATACATTAGTTGTAGGGTTGGCCCCATCATACCTTGGTTAGCAAACCATTTTCACTCGCTGAATTTTAAATCATGATGTGATGGTAGAGCCATCCTTTACATGGGAATATTAGTTAGAACCTCATTGACATTGGTTGCCCATGCTGCTATACTGAGTAGGCTCGGTAGTCCTCTTTAGTCCCACCATGACTGATACATTGAAGACACATTCTCCTTTATTTCATGCTAATTTTTGGCCTTATACCCTAGAGGCTCCTTTGTGTTGAGTTGTACTGTTGCATTGCATTTTGACTATTTGCACCTTTTGGCCTTGAGTTGGCTTCACTTGGAATCATGTTTAAGCCACTTATTTGACCATGTCTTCTGCAAATTCAACCATGCAATCACTTAGCTTCTACAACTTGACACATCCTCTTACCCGTGGAAAGAGCACCTCTTTGAGTGTCCTTGACCAGTTTCGCCTCCTTGCATTGAGCATAGAAATGTTCCCCTCCCAGGAACTAGATCATCTATTTCTCCAACACCCGTTCTTTCCACTATACTATAGCATTCTTTTATTCTTTTTCTTTCTTAAAGAAAAAGACAAAAAAATATATATATTCCAAAAAGAGTAGGAATGGGACAACATTTCCATATTTTGTTGGTAGCTAGATTTAGTGGTGTCGCCCTTGAACAAAGCACTCAAAAGAAAGTCTCTCCTCCATTGGGTGGGATTTAGTTTGACTTAGGAGTGCCTTAACCTTATTATTAAGTCAGTACTCCTCTGATTGGTTATCTGTTCCAATCATACAGAGACTTTGCTTATGCCTCTTGCATGAAAAACTTATACATAGTTATCATATGCTGTCATATAGTGATCATTGAGTCGTGCTTTTGTTTAGGGGAGGTAAACCTAAGTCTGCCTCTTTGCAGTGTCTCTTGATCTATTTTTTAGTCGGCCATCCCTGGTTGTCAGTGTCATGTTTGTCATCACATTGGTTATATTGGTCACTTGCTTGTGCTAGTTTGAGAAGGTTTCCATTGACTTCTTGTTGGCGTGCCTTGTCCTTATCGACTACGACAAATTGCTATGAGGGCAGATCTAGAGCCATACCCTGGCCCTATTTTCATTATTGATAGGTCACCTTGTGATTAGCATTAATCAGTATCATGGGTCTTTGACTGAGTGGTTTCCCTTGTGTTCAACATCAACTTTCATCATCACACATTGGGATTCATGCAGCGCCTTAGTTTCCATTTGACCCTATTGGTGGATTCCTTGCCCCTGTGTCAGCTTTCATTATTGGTTGGTTCAGAGGGTTTCTATGATGTGCTAGCTACATCTTGTGTACACCAATAACATGATTTGGTTGGGCTACTACATATTTTTCATCTGATTCCTTCCACATTATTGGCCTACGGGTTACACTCATGCTAGCTTGATGAAGGATTCCTTAATTCCTTCCTTCTAGCAGATCTTTTCCTATCGACTACAAGTCATTTGCTCTAGGAAAAAGATATAGATTTCATTTGGCAGTACCTTGGGGTTTGCAGTCATTAGTGGCAAATTCCTTCACTATCAACAATGGGAAACCATCATTGTCTCCTCATTGATAAATTCTTTCAAGTGTTTGACTTCAGCTCATTCATTTGCACTTGTTAGATTGTATTGGGTACCTTGACTCTCATTATCATTATCGGTGAGTAGTCTCACATTTGTTAACCATATAAATAAATGACCTATAATCAAATGATTTATCATGTGGTCGAATTCAAATCATTTATTCCCATTGTGTAGAAATGTACTACGGTGGTTGGTGAAGACCTCGGGTTGCATCAACATGTTTTGGTTCACTTGTTAGTTGCTCCTGTTGCTGCTGGTTGAAACCATCCACCTTATAGTTGCAGTTCTTCACAATGACAACTTATATGCTAACATCTGAGTTGTAATGTAGTATCATTTTATTCCTTCATGTTCATTTGGTGCTATTGGGATCCATTTTTGACATCAGTGATCAATTTCATCTTTTAGCATCATTGATCGTCTTCTTATATGTGATATTCAAACATGTAATTTTTCGATCATGATCAGATGATCCATTATGTACTTTCAATTATTCTATACTAGTATACATATTGGATGTAATTGTACTTGATATGAAAACATGCTTTACCTTCTCTGAGCATGGGTATGCCCGCCTCAGACAACAATTTCTTTCTAATCTCTTTTGATGGCTTGGTAGGCTAAATTCTGGTGAAGTCCTTCTCAGTCTCGGCATTATTCTTTCCATACACTTAATACATTTCAACCATCATGTACCCCTTCTAACCTCAAATATTAGGGGGAATTTGTTATAGCACCATTCACCACTCTTGGTATTTTTGATGCTTTGTTTATGGCCTAGGGCAACCCCTCCTTGTAGACTTGGTCCAAATATATAAAAAATAGTGTTTTGTTCCTTTTACACTACTTTTCCTTGAGCTAAAAGCATGTACACGTGGGTCAGTCAATATCCAACCTGTATATATGTATTACAACACTTAAAAAGAATAGATTTCCTTAATTTTGGGTGGAGTTCATGGGTTTTACTTGTTTATTACTTCCTATTGCCAGTGGCCCAACTACTTCCCAACTGTTTCTCAACTAAAAACCTAATTGGGAGAGGTATAAATAGACCTCTATGGGAAGGCCTTAAGGGAGAGAAGAGATAGAGTTATTATATCGAGCTTATCCCTTACTGAGTCTTATGAATCCTTGTGCCTCATGCACTTCCCCAAGCTTCAGGAAACCCTTGTTTCCTTGATTATAGATATCCTTCCTTTTTCTTGAGATGTCATGGTGTTGGTGATGGAAGAAGATTGTTGGAGGCTAGGATAAGATGAATCCGGAGGATTATTCGGCTTGGAGCCAGAAGAACAAGACTTAGGTGAATTTTCTCCATGTTATTTATAGCTTACTGTAATAAAAAAAATGTTATCCTGTTTTCGAAATTAACTTTGTTTATGCATCAAATTATGTTTTAATTCATGTATGAATGTTGTTTTGATGTATGATCAACCATTTTCTTATATGATATAAAGTCAATTTTGTGAATATGCTTTACTTATATACTGCTATGTATGTTCAAATTGAATGATTTTTAGGTTTGAAAAATGTCGGGAGTAGTAGAGGGTCTGAACCCTATAGGACCTACTCAAATGAAGGAAATCTGGGTACAACCACTCTTACGTAGTTTCATAACATAAGCATTTTTCCTGAGATGTATGGGTATTTCTTGTTGTATTTTTCTTCTGCTTACTGGGGTTCTAACCCAAAGCCCTAGGTTGCTTCCACCTGAAACAGTTCCATCTATTCGTCCTCTTCTTTCTCTATCTCTAGTGAGGGTGATTTCTCTTTGTCATAGCTACGCTCCTCTCTTCCTGCCTGTCTGCCTGTCTCATGCATGACAGCTCACTCTGCCTTAGCCTTAACATTAGCCTCCTTTCTCCATTTCATGGCTAGCTACTCCATCTTCAACTTAGCTTTTTTATTCTTCCGCTACGCGACATTCTTGCTAGATCACAAAACCAAGTTTGAGGCAACGCGTCATTCTTCCATCCAACGGTTAAGGACTACGTTGATCGTGTCTTCTGTTGCCAAGTAGGGCAAGTCGTGCCACTTCTACTCAGGGTCCTTCCATGACCTTATTGAGATGTGGTGGAGATTAGCCTTGAATTCCATGTATTGCTATTATCTATCAAAATTTGTAGGCAAAAACCATGGCTTGTGGTTGATGGCCATGTGCACGTGTATCTCCATCAAGGTCCAAAATATTTTGATGTATTTTATCCTCTGAGTGTCCTTAGTTGCCCATGACGAAGCACACTTCATAGCATCTAGTAGGTCTGGCACAACTGAAGGAAACTGACTGTCTTCAAGTAGCTCCCATGCTACTAGCACTATGGAAAACAAGAGCCATGCATAGTTAAATATCTTGCTAAGACCTTGCACCTCGCGGAAATTCATGAGGAACTCACCGTAGAGGTATCACACCCAACTAAATTGAACCCCCTTTATGCATTGGGCCACCAAAGATATGACTGGTGCTGGCACTTCGTCTGCATGAAACTTTTGCATGACCTTCCCTACTAAGAGTTGTGTGGCTACTTTGGCCGGAGAGTCACAGATGCTCAAAATGGCATAGCCACGTAGCTTCTTCACTAACTTGAACTTTTCCTTCATGGCCTCCATGAGGATATGCTTGCCAGCCTTTCCACCAAATGCCATGGCTGGATTTTCCCCTGTGTACGACAACCGCGTGATCCTCTGGATCAGCCTATCAGTTATGGGTATTGTCTCCTCTAGTCACAAACACCCATCATGTACCAAGCACAGAAGTTGCTGGATTACCACCATTGTGATGGGCACGCGGTTGTAATGCGGCACCCATAGTAGGTTGAGCAGTCCTACCTTATCCACACCACTCAACCACTTCCACGGCTCTAACACAGTTACTCTAGTGGTTTTGTGGAACATGCGGTGCATGATTTGATCCACTGCTAGGTGAGGAAACCGCTCTGTGTCCACTAAATCCCATTCTTCTAATTTCAAAAGGGGAACTCACCCAAGCGCAGTCCTTTAAACACAATTTGGTCTGACAAGAGGGGTGTGTGTAGGGTGACCTTACTCTCGTCAATGTCTTTGGGCACCTTGGTATTTCCCTTACATGGAGGGATATACTTAGGTAGCTTAGTGATGGGGTTAGACCCCACAATTTTGACATCCTCCATTTCCACCCCAACATCCTCATCATCCATTTGGATATCCTCAATCTTCTCTTCTTATACCTCTAGGTTAATCCCATTGCCCTTTTCCTCTGCAGTGGGCCTAACCTTCTTAGGGCGTTTCCTGGGTGATGTGTGCACCGATTGTGGTGGTGCGACTTGCTTGCCCTTCTTGATCTTGGGACCCTCTACGGTCGGGGTAGGCCTTGGCCTAGGTGTCCATGGAGACTTTTGTACTTTAGCTAATATTTCTATAGGTGTAACCTCTGGGGCAGCTCCTTTTGCTGCCAAAGCCACCTCAGGAAGAACTCCCTCGACTGTTGCTGCTTCTGCGCTCATAGCTTCAGTGGGCGTCGACGTAATGCTATGTAATAACTCATGATTCGTTTGTGGCAATGTATCAAACACAAAACTTGATAGAAAAAGTTCAAAGGTTTCACGGTTCATGTGTTCCTGACATCTCAACAACTCAATTCTCAAAATTCCAAGTGTTTTTTGCTAGGCAGCCACTTGTAATTTATAGGCACTCTGAAATTCAAATCCAACCGTTCCCCCCAAAATCGGTTCATTAGTGCTAGATTGGGTGTGGATTTTCAGAGATCTTGCCCATAAATTCTGACTTAAATTCCACCCCCCCCACTCCACTTGGCCACTTTTTCATCGTTAAGTCATGAGCAATGATTTTAATGACCACTTTTTGGCTGCTCTACGTGGTTGCTTCCCTTGTAGTGTAGCCCTCTGCACACTGTTGTGGACTATGTGACATTCCCTCATTCCACACAGTTCTTTCTTCACATAACTCTCCAACTTGTGCAATTTGGTTTATAGTCTTGCACCTCCTTTCAGCTACCTGGAGTGCTAAGAATATGCTTCCATCATATATTCACCTAACTGGATCACCGGTGTATGCCTCCAATTGGCTACACTTCACCTTCCGTGGGAAGGGTTCTCCATTCAATTTGACCAACTCAACTACTCCACCATTGGTAGTCTCCTTGATGACATATGGCCCTAGCCAATGCATCCAAAATTTCATGAGAAATTTATCAAACTCACTGTAATATAACAGGACCAGATCATTTACCTTGAAGGTGGGCAATTTCCTGTGTTGATCGGGCCATGCATTTTCACACTCCTTTTGAACTTGTTGATGAAAGCCAACTAGAATTAGGTCCTCCTCAAGTTCTTCTAATTGCACGAGCCTCTCTTCCAGGGCTCCACTGTTTTCCATTCCTATGAGTGCCACTATGTGTAGGCTAGGTACAATGTATTCCATTGGCATCACAACTTCTACACCATACAGGAGTTTGAAAGGCATTTTCCCAATCAACTTCTTGCAAGATGTTCCATAGGCCCATAGCACTGCTGGTACACGTACATCCCAGTCATTTCTCTGAGCATTGTATACCTTCATTAGTGCATTCTCCAGTGTCTTATTGAATACTTCCACCATCCCATTGGCCTGTGGGTGATAAGGCATACTCTTCTGATGATACACCTAAAATTCTTCTGTTAACACGTTGATTGTTTCGTTAAGAAAGTGCGTACCATGATCACTCATCAAGATCTTTGGACAAAAAAATATTGTCAATAAGTATTCAAAAATAAACTTTTTTGTTGTCGCGCCTATACAGTCCTTCACAGGCTGTGCCTTCACCCACCTGGTCAAGTACTCAGTTGTGGTGATGATGTACCGCGCACCTGTCTTCTTTGCTTCAGGCTGAATTGGACCCACAAAGTCAATTGCCCATTTCTCGAATGGTTGTAATGTCACCTGTGTCATCAAAGGCAGTCCATCCCTCTGTAATCGCTTGCTAGTCCTTTAACATGTGCCACATGCCCTACAATATGCTTTCACATCTTTATGTAGGGTTGGCCACCACAACACAGCATGCAGAATCTTTCATGTTGTTGCTTTTCCTGCATAATGTCCTCCTTCAGCTCCTCCATGAGCCTTCGTAAGAATTCTTCTTCATTCAAATTCAAGTACATATCATCACAATATTTCATCTAACCCCATTTTTAATAAGTGCCCTGCAATGACAAAGAAGTTTTTCGCGTGCACTACTAAATCCTTCTTTTGCTGGCTTGTATACCCTTGTGGAGTAGTTCCCGTCCTTAGGAAATGTATGATATCCTCAAAGTGATAGTCCATGATGTGCATTGCAAAGACCTACTCATTAGGAAGCCCATCCTCTAAGTTAGTAGGTTCCTCTCCCATTCCAATGCGCGACAAATGATCAGGTCCCACACTTAGTCATCTTGGCTTCATAATGACTTTGAAGTCATACTCCTGGAACAACAACAACCATATGTAGATCTTCCCCCCAACAAAGGCTTATTGACCAGGTATTTCAACACAAAATGATCCGTATACATCTCAAAATGTCCACCTAGAAAATAGTGCTTGAATTTTTGGAGCACGTACAACATGGCTAGTCCTTCGTACTCTGTAGTGGAATAACTCTTCTCAGCCACAACTTTCTGCTCGCAAATTCTATAGGATGGTCCAATTCCCCCTCACTCACTTGTGTCATCATGAACTCTAGCACAATACATGAGGCGTCCATGTGCACATGAAATTTCTTCTTCCAGTCCGCGAAGACTAGGATTGGTGCGCTGACCATTTTCTCTTTCAATACGTCCAAGCTCTTCTGACATTCATCATCCCAACAAAATGTAGCATCCTTTTTCAACTTCTCCATGGACATGGTGATCTGGGCATAACTCTTGATGAATTTCCTATAGTATCTGGCATGCCCTAGAGTTGCACATTTGTTTCACCCCTTTGCACCTCCAAGTTGGTTATCACTGCGATCTTCATGCGGTCTACCATCAATCCTTGTTTGCATACCACATGACCTAGCAAGATCTCGAAAGGGACACAAAATAGTCACTTCTTTAGATAGAGCACAATCTGGTATCTCTGACATGTATCTAACATCAAGCACAAACTTGCCACATGATGCTTGACCAATGCAAACACTATCCAATGGTCAAAGTTTACCTCCAGAAGATTATGAATGAAGTCTTTGAATGCCGCAATGACTATGCGTGAAAATATTGTTGGCACATTCTTCATCCTAAAAGGCATTACAATGTACTTAAAACATACCTAGTCATTCACGAAGGTCATCTTGCTTCTATCCTCAGGTGTGATTTTGATCTCATGGTACCTAGAGAACCCATCAGTGAAAGAGTATGCTTCTTGGCCACCTACATTATCCAGGACCTCATCAATGAACAGGTTCAGGAAAGGATCATGCACACAAGCATCATTCAGCTTCTGGAGATCCACATATATCCTTATTTCTTCTTTTTGTTTCTTTTCTTGAACCACTATTAGGCTTACCCAATCAGATCCTACCACTGGTTCAATAATTCCCGCTACAAGCATCTTATCTAACTCAATGGGAACCCTTTCCTTATTCTTAGGATTAAGGTGGTAAGGTCTTTGTTTTACAGGTTTCATGTTCAGTTTTAGGGCTATCTTCATGACACCCAGGTCTCATATTATTCGTTTTAAATTAGAAAAATTCATGGGGAATAAATCTTGATATTTGAGGAGGAGCTTAGCAACCTTGTCTATTATCGCATCATCCCAATAGTCCCCAATATTTGCAAATTTTGGTTTTGCCTCTGTGCCAATGTTGACCTACCTAGTTTTCAGCAGCATGGTTACATTTGGATTTTCTGCCTATAGACCTTCAACCTTGCAGTGACCTTTAGTTTCTAGAATATTAATATTTTTGAGATCCTTGTCTTCTTCTTAATTGGCCATATTATAGTATTCCAGTCCATGATGTAGCTAGGTAGCCCAATCAGGTTGGACGGGTCCAAAGGATCTTTCAGTATCCTAAAGATCGCTACTTAAACCTCCTATAGAACTGGGTCAACACAGTCAAATCCATCCTCAAAGCTGAACATCATTATAAATCGCTGGCGCAATATGCCCCATTCATTACTGCCATGGTGGAGCTCAGTTTCCAAGTACCAATTCAATGGTATGACGTTCAGGGTATGACAAAACAGATCCACCCATTCAGGTTGGGGCTCCTCTCCATATGCCTTAGTCCATTTGGCTAGGTGATCACGTGGATCATCCCTTCCATCATACTTATCTATCATCCACACTTTTGGCTTCCCAAAATGTATTCTCATCATCCTCCTATAGTTGTGCCAATCACCAAAATTATCCTTGTGCATACCCCACCATCTTGCGGGTGTAGCGCATAGTACCCTGTTCAAGGCCTCGAAGCAATGCTTCTCCAGAACTTCTCTATCAAATGCATCCAAAAATTGATCAACATCAGTTAGCCCATCGTAGTGAGGCAGATCCCTAACATCAGATGACATGCAATGCAATGAGTTGGTCATCATATTACAATGCAACGTAGATACTTCATGTAGTCCTATCAGTAATATAATTCTTCCCCTAAATCTAACATGCAGGAGCTTTCACGATCCCTTGCAATGCATCTGTCCACTCTTAGATTTACCCAATCCTGTTTTCGTGCCATTATCTTGTAAATCTGGTCCAGATCATCTTCACTTTCATAATCTTGGATGGGTTCTATATAGCACGGTCATTCCACAGGATCCAAGGCCACCACCATGCTGAGCAACTTCTTTTCAAATATCATCTTTCGTTTCTTCATGTTGATTACCCCATTCATGTCAGTGGCCCAATCGGTTCCAAGGAGAGCAGGGTAGGGAGTGCTATCATCGACAATCTCTATTACTTCAAAATCCGCTAGTGCGCTCATGCCCTCGATGTCAACTCTTACCCCTTGTAGTCTCCCCATTGGAATAATTTTCTATTGATTCACCATTCTTAACTAGATCAGAGACTGCTAGAGCACAAGTATCCCCATTCTTTCCCAAGTTTGTTATGGTAAAACATTCACGCCGGACTCGAAATCCATGATAACTTGGTTCATTTTGTATTCACCTATCTGTGCAGTGTGTCTCATTTTACACCCAATCCTTGCATTGTGCTTACCAAGCTTCCTGACCATGCATAGTTCACCAATAGCACCGTCTTTACCGGCAAACCAATTGATCAGTTCCTATAGGCCCTTCATAGCCTTACTATCATGGAACAGTTTCATACAGGTCTTCAAGAATTTGGTAATCATGGATGGGTCCATTTCTTCAATTGGTTTCTCCTAACTTCCTGAGGTAGAGGCCTTAGCAAAGATTTTATTTGCTTCCATAAATGTTTCTTTTGTGTGCTCCAGATCAAACCTAGTAATATTTTTATGGTGCTTTACAAACCCATTCACCTTCTGTAGGTTTCTTGCCTTTATCCTCCCGCATCATAGTTCCTCTTCGTAGCATAATGTTTACCTTAAGGTCTTCCTCTAGAGGCTCATCCCTCATCATTTAGAGGTTCTGCATTAGCTACAGAGGCTGGATGCCCTTTTCGCAAATCTTAGTCAATAATATTAGGCAATCCTTAGTTGCATGGTCAAAATGAGTATAGTAGTGGCATGATAGTCACATTGAATTCGGACAGTCCCTCACGTAGTGTTCAGGGCCTCCACAATTTTAAAAAATTAGTTGTCCTTGGACTCTACCAGGTCCTCCTCCACCTCAACCTTGGTTGTCCCCGTGATACTCACCTTACGCTCCGCAAATGCCTTGGTCTAGCAGTCGAGTTTCTACTTGCACTGTATGCAGGTGTCCTGTCCATCATCAATTCATAACTTCGACAATAGCACTCGTCATGACCTATTGATTGACAAATTTTGTAGAAGATGTGTTGTGATGTCTCTACAAATTTCTACATCAAACAGAAATTGTTGGTCGCATGTTTCCTAGCCACCTGGCATATAGCACACGATAGCACGAGCCCTGCACTTGGCCCTGCCGTAGCATCTAGTTGTAGAGGCATTGGTCCCCCCTGCTGTAATATAGTTCACAAAGACTAGACAATGATATTTTTCATGCCCCTAACCTTTGCATTTTACACACCAAACTTCTTCATGCCCCTCTGTCTGAGTAGTTCTGTCCTTCTTCAGGCTTTGCATTTATAGGAAAAGGTTCTGCAACTATGCATGAATCTATTGAACTCCCACATTAGCATCCTACATTAGTGTCTCATGCCATCTCATTGCAATTTTCAGAGATTCTTCTTGGGTCCCAATCTTCTATTATGATAGCGCAACCCTTAGTTGGGGTTGGAGTGAGGCCACGAACCATTCGCAGTGCCACCCATCAGTTATGTTCATGTTGGCTTCATGGATCATACACTTCAATCTTTGATCCAAATCCCATGGTGTCTCCCCATGCTTCATCATGATCTCATTGAATCCCATAATTGATTGCACTTGAGACTTAGGACTATTGAATTCTCTATTTAGCGCAGCCTGGATATTCGCCAACACAGGCATTGGGTTATCAGTGTCGTACTTAATGTAACACATTAGTGTTCAGTCTTGTAAAGTACTAACCAACGTAGCTTTCTTCATTTGGTCATGTGTGATACCCTGGGCTTCCCATACAGCCTTCGTGATGAACCAAAACTAGTTTGGATCTTCATTCCCTATGCCCTTAAATACATGTAGTTTTACAGAGTTTGCCATATTGAATGGTGTTGGAGGTGGCGGTGGTGTGGGTGATGGGGTGAATGGTGGAGGCAAAGATGGAGGTGATGTAGATGGATGGGATGAGGGTGGAGGTGGTGTAGGTATTTTCGGGAACCCTTGTCTTATCAACTGAATAGTGCTTAGGGGAGAAGTCTTCGATGCTCGTTCGTCGTCACACAAAGGAGGCTCGATCAACAGGCTATACTCAGGACATTTTCTTCATGGAGAAGTTTTACAATATTTTTGTGTATCTTTTCCCATTTTATGCATTGAAGTATATTGGGTATGAATTGCAAGTTTATTTTTTATTTGCTACGTGAACTTATATGAATGTGTTGAATAAGTGAATATAATATAAAGTATTTGTTTACACGAAGACAGCTAAATGTTATAAGAATATAAGTAAGATTCATGGTGTCACTTAGGGAAATAGCGCAAGTCGCTACTTTCGCAGCACGAAAGCTCCTCAGCCCCTAGTTAGGGTTGCGTGAATTCAAGTATAACAGGGTGCGAAGGCCTCGCAGGTCAGGAAGGTGTCCGAAGTGACTTGCATGAAGATATTCATAGTCGAACTAAATCGACCCTTCAAACATCTCAAGGGTGTGGAAACTTGGTTCCAACATCCCCCCATACTACTTCAGGTGAGACATTAGTTTGCATTCCTTATAATGTTGTTGAAAGGGCCAGTTGTATAGGGATTTTTTTGGCTAAATAACTCCAAACCTGGGTCAGGCCCCTTCAAGCCAACAAATGGTTTTGTTGTTGGGATCGGAATCTGCATAGAGTTGTCTGATGTCGTATCATTGGAATCCAACTAAGAAAGAAATTAAAGGTTGGTTGATAGGAGAATTCACGAGTTCACAGCGCAAGAGAACAAGAATTGACAACTATCAAAGGAAGAGTGGTTAGACTACTACTTGTACATAGAGATCCAGGAAATTTTCTTCGCATCTTTCCCTACTGAGTTGTATGAGTAAATTGCGAAGCTAGCAGATAGCTAAGGAAGGTGGAAACTCAAAAATCCTATTATGTGAACCCTAGAGTTGGTGCATAGATTGGAAGCATTAGAGGATAAGATCGCACAAATTGCTGACCACTGGCTCAACTAGATTATAGGAGGATTCATTAATGAGTTTGGTAGATACTTCAGTCATCTATAGCGAGGCAGAGCGACGCTTTCTCAAAGGACCGCGAGGTAAGTACGTAAAGTCTCTGAATACATGGATTAAAATGTTATTGTGTGAAAAGAGGGTTATGGAATTACCTTGATGTCTGGAACTACATGAAGTGGAAAAAACTATAGAAATGAAGGGAGTAAGGGACCAGAGAATAGCCCTTTGATTTCACCTCCGTGAGGAGATGAGGAAGAGCTCATGAAGGTCTCCCCGAGAAGTGCGATCAATTTGATAAGAGAGAGGATTCCATGCATACCACCCCAACCCACACCACCACCAGCTTCACCGCCTTCACACCCATCTTCACCCATACCACCTCCGCCACCACTGCGAGTCAATATGGCAAGCGCGTTAAAGTTTCTTGTGTTCAAGGGAGTAAGAAATGAAGATCCGAACTAGTTTTGGTTTGTGATAAGGGTTGTATGGGAAGCGCAGGGAGTTACAAATGATAATATAAAGAAAGTGATGCTGGTTAGCACTCTATAGGATCACGCGCTAACTTGTTATATTAAGAATTCTAATGACAATCTGAATGCGGGGATCATGTATATCCAAATTGCGTTGAACGAAGAATTTAGCAAGCTGAAGTCAGAGGTGAAATTGATCATTGGATTCAAAGAGATCACAATGCTACTAGGTGAGACTCCTTGGGAGTTGGACTAAAGAATGAAGTGCACAATTCACGAAGTTAATATGACTTTGACGGATGAACAACACTATGAATGGTTTGTAGCATCACTAACGCCGCATTTGAGGAATGTGCTGTCACAACAGAAGTTAACGACTCAGGCAAAAGCCCTAGAAATCGCAATGAGGCTACATGAGACCTGGATACAGGATCCTAACTTGGGAGTTCAACAGATCCACGCACAGTTGAAAAACTTATTCCTTGAGATGCAGAGTCTAAAACAAGATAGGATAGCTCTATTAGAAGTGCTCGAAGAGGTATGGTGCCTTAAATGTAAGGGTTGGGATCATGACAAGGACCACTGCCTAATGTTCGCAAATTACCTCATGGGAGGAGGATCGATGCCATTAATACTGGAGGCACAAGTAGGAAACCACGCTAAGGACAACTGCCATTTGTTACAGAAGTACAAAGAGAATTCGTAATAGTTGTTCTGTAATTTTTTATGATCGTTGGACATGATGAGCACACTTGTAGAAGATATGAGTTGATGGATAGAACTCTCACCTACAGGGTACAGGCCAAAATGCGGCCCCTTGAATAGAACGCAGGAGTGAATCGACTAGATTTCAGGGGCGTGGATGAGGTCGGGGTGGAGGAGGACTTGGAAGAGGTCGTAGACAACTAATATGCTACAATTGTGGAGGGCCAGGACATTATTCCCATGATTTTATGAATTGAACACATCCATCATGTCTATATCGTACCTTGTTTTATCATGAGACGGAGGATTGTCCGATGCTGATGACTAGGCTACGCGAAAAGGGAGTACTACAACCTCGCCTGACTCAAAACTTGTAGATGATGAGGTCTGAGCAGCACAAAGAAGATCCAGATGTGAATATTGTGCTCAGAAGTGGAATTACGATAGGAGATGATAAAGGTAAACAACCCGAAGATAGTACTTGCGTTCACAAGTATCCAATGAAAGAAGCAGAGTTTGATTTGGAGTGCGCTAAGGAAACCTTCACGGAAGCTAAGAAGAGCTTTGCTGTTGCCTCCACTTCAGGAAGAAAAAATAGATCAGAGCTGGAAATGGACCCATCTATGCTTACGATGTTCCTAGAAACATGCATGAAGCTACTACGTGAAAGTAAGGCTATAAAGGTGTTAGTGTCGGTCTTGAGCCCTCCATCGGTGATCAAAAGCTCTTTGCATGTGCATAGGTAGGTGTCTCATCAGTATCAGTTTTTCATCCCGTTAGGCATGCCATAAAACTGATGGAGGAGCTGGTCCTTGTTCCCTTCTTGGCTTTGCTGGATCAGATCATATCATTTAAATGAGCTTGTGTTACACTTGTTTTATTTTTGTCTTGAAATCCCAAGTCTTAGGTCTAGGGTTTTGGTCAAAAATCACTGCAAGGTCATGAGTCAAAGGTCTAATAGTCCCCAGCAAGCCGGAAGGAGGTATGTAAATATGTTCCATTGATATTTTTTCATCAGGTACAGCTCATTTATACCTTGGATTTAAAAACCCTGTTTTTAAACCCAAGGTCATGTGAAATTTGCAAAAAATAAGGAAAATTTTCAAAATTCTTCAAAATGCCGGCAATAACCCTGGTCTCCTCGCCAGAGTCCATCAGATGGTCAACCTGCAAAAAGAACGGAGTTAAAGCACTCAAAAGATCAAATTCAGGACAAAGTGAACTCAAAACAGTGTTAAAAGTGAATGTCAAAACAAAAACATTAGAAAGTGGGTTTGGTAAGTTAATTTTTTTCAAATTGGGCCTATAAAGAGTAAATTTCCCTCTAAACAGCCTCATTATGCATTTGAGAGCTTGCAAAATGAGTGAGAGGTCAAAAGAGGCGATTTGCAGAAAGTTGGAGTCATTCTCAGGGGCGCGACCACTCAGGCTCAGTGCGCGACTAGTTGGGTGGGGCACGACCACTCAGCGACCCCTCTGCAGTGCATTTTTCTAAAGGCCGCGACCACTCAGGCGGGGCGCGACCACTCAGAGCAGGGGCGCGACCACTCAAGCTGTCTTCTACAGAACCACTCCAAATCGACTAATCGCCCTCTTGCTTGCTCAATTGATCGAGGTAGGGTCTTCTAGTGCGTTTGAATGCTTGAAACATGAAATGATGGG